>MUZH01003761.1:0-22645 GCA_003012965.1 Juglanconis oblonga
CTCGAGTGATGACGGATGGCCTTGGTGCGCCAGTGAAAATCGAGCAAAGCAAGACGGATGAGGAGAAGGTATATGGAGTGCGTTGAACGACGACAGTGTCCCGGACGGACCGGGCGCCCAGTCGTGAAATAGGTAGCGAGCGAGCGGCCTCCTAAGACAGGTAGCACGAGTCCCGAGCAAGCGTGCTGCTTCGAGCCCGTGTCTCATCTGGCTACATATTGAGACACTCAAATAATTTTTTTTGGGGGGGGGGGGGAAGGGGCCGAAGCCAGTGTGGATAGCGTTCAGGCTGGCGGTGCGCATGGTAACCAAATGCGCTGTCTTAACCCGTTGCATACAACGGTAGCCAGTGTGGCTGGTATGGTATGCAGAACGCCAGCTCAGGCAGGTTGTCTCCGGCTAACCTCATGGGAGGCCGATCCTCGTACGGGGCGAAGTTGAAGATGCGGGAAAAAGAGAGAGATGAGGTTGTTTCGTACTAGGGGAGGTAGTCAGTCCACTAACATGCCAAGGTGACAAGATGACTGTTGATTGTTAGCACTGCACCATCGGTATGGACTGGTTCGGCTACTCCAAACTCGATGTGAGTCTCACGAACAAAACATCTAGGACGACCAATGCCCCTAAAGGGATGACGATTAGTAGTGTCTTCCATTACCCCGTAGCTACAGACTAGTATGCGCTCTCCAATACAGGACTTCAAATGCTCAGGAAAACCTCAAATCAACAAAAGCAAAGGCAAATTTGGTGTCTAACGAGAAGCAGTAGGAGGGTATACCACACGTTCTCATTATGACTAGCACCCAACGCCTCGCAACAGGGGATCTGTATATCAAACCAACCACTCAAGCCAAGCAAGCAAGGCAGCTTCCATGATGCGTGCTCACATCCTCACACCTCAACGCCCAGACCCAGGCGTCCCAGGCAGCGGCCTCGGGCCCACAATCTGCCTCCTCCCGGCGCCAATGCCTTGTCCCCCGCGGTTCAGGTTATCGCCGCCCGTATACCCAGCCCACTGGCCGACATCCCACCTCCCACCAATCCCGCCGCCGACACCAGTTACGCCCTCGGGGGACCGCGTGGCTTTCGCTGTCTCCTTCTGCGTCTCCTCCCACTCGCGCTGCCGCTGTCGCTCCATCTCCATCTCGCGCTCAAGCAGCGACCCGGACGCCATTCCGGCGGTCTTGGTGCGCTGCGGCGTCTGCGGCGCAGGCGGGGTGTTGGTCGCGAGGAAGCGGTCGGTGCGGTTCATCTTCGGCGAGGGCGTCGAGACGGGTGACGAGTAGGCGCGCGGGTCGGGAAGCGGCCGCGAGCTGCCGCCTGTGTTCTGCGACTTGATCTTGGTGGCCGACTCGCCCGTGCGATGGGTCTTCACCTTTGCCGGTTGAGCCAAGCCGGCCGTGGGATCGGGTAGCGGCCGGGAGTTCTGTCGGGGCGGAGCATGTGGTCGCGGACTGTTCCGCGATGTCTTGAGACCCTCTCCATCCGAGTCGTCGCCTCGCGCCCACGAGTCCTGTCTGCTCGGTGTCCCCGAAGCATCTCGCACTCGGCTGCGCGAGCGGGCTCTGGCCTTCGCATCGACGCTCTTCATGCGCACCCGGTTCTGACGCTCGTTTTCGTATTGTGCCTCGCGTTGGCGCGCACGCTCGAGCTGCTCCTCTAGCTCCTTGATGCGCTGGTTCGGATCGCCGCTGCCGCCAATCGCATTCTCAGCCTGGTATTGGCTGAGGAACTGGCCTTGTAGGCGAGAGTTGCTCCTGCTTCTGACTTTGGCCCGTTCTTCAGCGAGCCGTTTCTCGGCTAGCTCTTCTTCCCTGCGACGCTTCTCCTCCGTGATCTTCCACTGACGCTCTTCCTCTTCCCAGCGGCGTTTCTCCTCTGCCACGCGGCGCGCCTCGTCCTCGCGCTGGCGTTGTGTCTCCTGCTCCCACCTCCGCGCTTCCTCCAGTCTCGCGCGCTCCTCTTCGGCCTCAAGTTGCGCTCTACGTCGGGTCTCTTCTTCCTCACGCTGCCTCTTCTCTTCCGCCTCTTTGTCCTTGCGGCGCTTCTCCTTCTCGGCAAGGCTCGGCACGGCCGGACCAGCACTAGTGATCTGCCGCCTGCCGCCGAATGAGATACCGAGGTTGTTTTGGTTTGCGCCGCCCATGTAGCCGTACTGCGCGATATTCCAAGCTGGCGAGGTCGAGCCTTCATGGTTCCTGCTGCTCCAGCTGCTGACTGAGGGCGACTTGGGTCCATTCGAGAAGCGGCCAGAATCGCCGGTCTTGGATGCGGAGAGCAGCGGTCGGACGAACGTCGAGGAAGCGTTGCTGCTGTTCGACATGCCACGCGGTCGGCCGCCAGGTGTGGGCGTGGGCGAGAGTGTGCCCGCTACGCCTGTCCTCTGGGGACTGAGACCGGTAGCGCGTGGGCCGATGGCTGTGGGAAAGGCCTCAGGCTTGGCCAGGTTCGCGGCACGGCTGAAGGCGCCGAGGCACTGCATGACTTGTGCTGGGTCTTTAGATTCGTATAGGTCAACGGTGAGGAACATGTCGTGTCCTTGCAGGTTGAGAGGCGGGGATTTGCAGGCGCGGAGGAAGTGGGAGATGTTCTCCATCTGTACGAAGGGCATGGCGGAGACCTTGAACTTGACCCCGGGGGGAGGAATGACGAGGTTGACGAGTCTGTAGTAACAGTGGTTAGACATTGGCATTGCGTTTGGTGACCCAGAAACCCACTCACTTGCAGAGGGCCACTCCATCTTTCAAAGCCGCAAGAAGGTCGCCTGGTGCCAGGGGCTCCCCCAGAATGCCCTCTATCCAGGACCGCGCCTCGTTGGCCGCGGCAGGTGTGTATTTGTCAAGGCGCATCTTGCGCAGGTCTCTGTCCAGGGACGTCACCGAAGCCATGGCGGGTTGCTGCTGCTGCTACTGCTGCTGTTCGCTTCAGTCGTATGCGTTCGTTCTCGGGGGGAAGGGGGGGTTCTTGTGCTTGGTTGGTTGGCGCCGGATGGTAGACAATGAACTCGACACCAGCTCGCTCGCAGGTAGAATTATTCGTCGATCGCGGAGATGGAATTCTGGCGGACGGCTGGATGTCTCACAGGTAGGCTCTAGGGTTCTAGGGTGCCGACGCTGGCAAGCTGGGTTGAGTCAGGTATGACGACGGAGGGGAAACCGGATCGAGGGCGACGAGTCTCGTTGCAAAAGGAGCAGAATGCCGGCTAGCACGACAACAAACAGCAGGGCGTATTTTATCTAGAAAGAATGGGAAAGTAGGGATGATCAAGCACAACGGAGAGGGCGAGATTGCCTGGTGGATTTCCTGCAAATTGCAAGAAGTTGTAGTATGGTAGGAGAGATGACAGCGCAAGGACCGCACGCGCATACTGGCACACCGGCACGCACCATCATCCGAAGAGGGGCCCCCCTGGCCCCGGTCACACACCTACCTACTAAGGCAGTAGGTATGTCAAGTACCTCCCCTAGGCACGCACACGTCACTGAAAGAAGTCCAGGGCGCACCGCTGTGGCTGGGATCCACCGCAGGACGCGCCTCGCGTGAACAAAGTTATAGTGCTGGCATCCATGACGACAGGCACACCGCATCCTCACCCAAACATTGACCCCCTTTCCTTCCTGTGCGTCCGAGACCTCAGATTCGAGAACAAATGTCCTCGAAACAGATCTCGCCCCTCCTCCGAACATGGTATAAATGGAAAGCCCTCCGTCTCCCGTGGCGGAAGCGATTCCTAATCGGTACGTCCGTCCATCTGCGCCGAGTCCTCCGGATCAAAGCCCCACGGCCCTCAAATCAGTCTCCAGAGTTGCTCACATCCCTCCACCAACAACTTTGGAAGCTTACTAATACCCCCCTCCCCATAGGTCTCGATCTACAGGGCAACACCTACTGGGAATTCCGCGATGTGCGCCACGGGCCCGCCGAGCTCGCCCGCTGGCGCCGCATCGTACAGTACCCGCGCAGCACCCACTACGGCGAGGTCAAGGTGTCGCCGCAGTGGCACCAGTGGCTGCGGCACGTGCGCGAGCGCCCGCCGTCCATCCAAGAGCAGCACGCCGAGGTGCGAAGGCAGCAGCAGATAAAGTACCTGGCGGCCGAGGCGGATAGAAGATGGGAGGCAAAGCCGAGGGTCATGGATGCGCCGGGCGACGCGACGGGGCAACCTGTGCCGGCCCTGGAGGGGAGGGCGGAGAGGAGACTTGGGGACGAGCAAGAGACGAGGAGGGATGCGATTGCTTCCACGGGGCAAGGCCAGGCTCACGTGCCATTGGAGGAGGGCCAGCCCAGGCGCAAACATGCCGAGAAGGAGGATCCTTGGAAGAGGCATCGTCCTGCTGGGCCGAGTGAGGACTGGCAGCCAGAGGCCTGGACTCCACCAGCATCCAAACGGTAGCATTGGTGTACGGGTGTCAGGACAAAATGTACAACATCTGCATGACCATGATGAATTTGAATGTCAAACAGAAGATCGCACGGATATCATGCCCTCGAAGCCCCCGTGCATACCTGGCTAATCTAAACGCCATACCTCCCATACAGCAAACTCGTGGTGATGGCAACCACCCTCTCATCCACCACCAAGAACGCCGCTTTCAAGTACATCAGTAATCCCGCCCAATATGATCTCCGTGGTATCCTTTCTTATGGGCTGCTCTCCTGCGGTCCAAGTCTGCAAAAGAAATGTCAAATCATCAGCCGTTCACCAGGCCCGTCCCAGCCCCAGTAAAGGATGCCATTAACGCAACAATGCCCTCAACTCCAGCATCTCTCCTCTAGCCGTCTCACTTGTCTTCTGTTGCTTCAAGCCTTAACAGCTCGACCAATGCCAACAGCCGGCCTCCAGAAGCGCGAAGCGTGTCTCTTGAGGCATTCTCCCCGTCGTCTTTGCGGCTATTCTTCCTTTGTGCAGACTTCTCCAGCCGAGCCTTGACACCCTTCTCCACGGCCTGCTGCAGCGACGGTGTCCATTTCATGCAGCCCTTCGTCCACAGGATGCGGAAGAGCATCTCGTTCGCCAGTGAGAGCTTGGCATTGTTCTCAGCCGTCTTGTACATGAAGGGCAGGTAACACTTCTCCAGGATCAGCGGACTAACCGCCTCCTCTCTGACCGCGTTTGGGTCCACGTCCCTCGGGTCAGGGGTGCGACCTGGGAGGAAGAATGGCATGAGTATTCGGATAATGGCGACCAGCGGTTTCACATCCAGGGGAGTGTCGTGCGATGCAATGAATCGCGAGAAGGCCGGGACGGGCAGATGTGCAACTTTGTCGATGAATTTCTCGTAGAGATCGAAGAGCTTAATATTACATCTGCCGGGCACGTCCTCAGCGGCTTGCGACAACTAAAGACGTATTAGTGCTGTAAATTCTTCCAAGATGTCCAAGATCCTTACCAGTGCGAAAAGGCGAAGGCGGAAAGGTATGGTCTCCACCAGTGACGAGCTTGTCCAACACACAGTATCGTCTACCACCCTTGCTGTTGACCGCCGGTGGTCTGGAGTTGGCGGCTCCGAGCCTCCAGTGGACGAGGCATCGTCGTAGTCGCCAAAATTATCATTTTCCAGATCCACGCGGTCGCGCTTCCTCTTCTTACCTGGCTTCGGCCCAACCTTCGTCTCGTTTTTGAACACCTCTTTGTAGATCGAGGTGGACGACAAGCTCCCATCAGCAAACAGCGCGCTCATGATCGGCTTCACCGGGCTGGAGCGGTTATTTTTGGGAGTGATATAGGACACCAAGAGCGATTCCTGCAACAGCTTGTAGTCGCAAACTTGATTCTTCCCGGCGCTCCTCTCCTTATCTAGGCGTCCTCTCTCCTCGTAGTCTGCCTCTAGCACATCCAGCATGTATTCGAGCCACGGCTTCCACCACCGCCACCGGTGTGGATACAACGCACTGCAGTTGAAGGCCCAGCCAAGGACCTTCCAAAAGTCCTGGCCGCGCACCCATACACTGCGGCTGGTGGCCATCTTGCTGCTAATTTGTTCGCCGTCGCTGCCTGATCCGTTGCGGTAGAAGTCATCGGAACTGCGGCGCCGCCGGGTGCCCTCGCTGCGGAAAAGGAATGCATCACGCAGTTTGCCGTTGACTGGGCCCACCGTGGCCAGGACGTTGCGCAGGTAAGATAGAGACAGGGACGCGATCTCGTGCGCGTCTGGGTTTGCGAGCTTGGAGGTCTGCTGGGGGTGGATCGCGAGCGTGGCTAGCACACCCAGCTGGGCCGCCGGTGGAATGGAGCCTGGTTTGGTCGAGGAATTCGCGTGGGATATGCTGTCGCAGAGAAGAGAGTTGAGCAGGTTCAGGGCAGCGACATCTTCAAAGAGAATTGTTCAGTATTTATTGTTCTTCCACTTAGATAAATCGCAGACTGCAAAAGCTAAGAATTAAGGGTACTCACAGGTCTGCTCTTCGATGTGGATTTGGCAACGCTCCTTCAACTCATCAGGCAAGGCTCTTGCGTCGCGGTATGGAGCCTTGAGGCCGAAGTCGTCGTCTGCGCCTTCGCCAGGGCTGCTGATGTCTGTCACGTCCTCGGCGGGGATTGACGCGCCTTCATCCGCCGTTTGGTACCTCGAAAAGGGGGTCGGCGTCCGCGACAAAGATGAGAGGGCTGAAGAGGCGGCCATGCTTGCGTATTTTCATGGCCAAGAGGGATTTCAATTAGGAAGAACTAGAAGGCGCCCAACCGGGCTTGGGTCGACGACATGATGTGACGCGCCTACGGATACGGCTGTGACTGCCGGATAGGGCGTGTTAGCCTGGGTGGGCGGCTGTTAGTGACGTGGGGGCTGAGAGAGTAGGAAGTCTGCCTTGATAATTTCTCCTTCCACATGCGGGGTCTGCACCACAACCTCAATTTGACGACACTCCATCTTGCGGTGGCCACGCCCTTCAATGTGCTGCTTAATATTACACCCAACCTACCCGTTCTTGAATCAAAGGATGTGTTTATCTGTGGATTCAAGGCTTGTACTGTATATGACAGACTTTTTTCAAACGTTCTATCCCCCTTGAGGCAGTCGGAAGTCTCAGCAAAGATGCTACGTCTTGGCCAGTCCCGACTACTACCCGTATACACTCGACATCAACGCATTCACGAGGAGTAGATCATATGTCCAATCCGATCCTCTTACGGATAAGCATTCTTTGAAACGTTCTTCATCTATATCCGGCGGATCGTACTACTATTCGTCGTCGATGACTCCAAACAACAGCTCCGATCGAATGTCGATAGGATCTAGGCGGACTCTCTCGTGTTCAACATCTCTTCGGGATACTCAATTGCGGGAGCCGGATCTCAAAGGACAGCCATGCAAACCAGTGAGAGTGTGAGAGACGTCATGTACGACCTAAATATTAGACATCCCAGAAGCCAATATAACAACACGACAGGCATGAGCACTTCGAAGGCAACAGACATCTCAGATAGAGGTAATCTCGTGTGTCCTTTGTTCCCGGCCTTACACTGCACTCTGATCCATCCCCCCTAACTTGAACTTTGGATGACCTTCTTGATAGTCCTCTCCCTGGTTGCAATCGGGTCCGGGGCCGCAGAACTAAAGCCGGTTGCTGTCAATGAGATGGTCGCATCATATGGTCGTCATGAGGTCTCGATCTCTCGCGCGGCCTTTTGGTCGTTCATAATACCAGGCTGCTTTTGAACACATTGGCCATAGTTTGCCAATGGAGGAGTCAGTCGGCCGGAGCCTTCAAATGCTTTCAACGACGCTGATTGTATCTCAAATAGCAACTCCAGGGCATAGTCTGACAACGCGAATCTCCACAAAAACAGCCATCAAGTGCAGAACAACCTTCGCAGAAACATCCTGCAACATATGCCAATCTAGTCTCGATGACAATGGACTTTAGGCTGGCGTTCGGACCAGTCAAGCGGCCTTGAGTCTGCTTCGGAGATCTCACAATACGGCCTTGAATAATGCAGGTAAGCCCAGCCCTACCTGTTTTGTTTCCAAGTTTTGAGTAACACATGTGCTCCTTTTGTGACTATTCCAAGTGTCTTCACACGAGCTCGACTATTTTAGGTATTCCGTCAAGGTGATGGATAGCAGGCAGTCGAGTGTTGTTCCACTTCATCCTTTGCATACTCGTATCAGCATTGTGAGAAGATTACACATCTTTCATCAAGAGCATGATATTATGTGTCCGGCTCCCTCCCTGCCTTCGCTCTCTTGTTCAGTTCGTTTTATCCGAGCACTCCCAAGACACTCTCCATGGAGGTTACACAAACCACTTGTTCCCTTTTGTTCCTGTTCCTTAGTGTCCCAGCCTTCTCCTTCTGGCCTCGAACGAATTCAAGGGCTCGACCTACTGGTGGACGTCCCTGTTGGTAATGCTTCTTGTCCCCGGGTACATTGCTACCGAGTGTCTTGGCTCTATGCTTCGAGATTGACATGCTCTCCAAGGCTGCTATGACTGATCAGCATCTCTGTCTCTTGGAATGCCTGTCTTTTCTGTCTGTATAGTCCCCCAGTGCTACAGCCTTGCCCTTGTTGTTGAGAACAGTATCATGTGTCAGGTTCTCATAGCTCACTGTCTGACCCTCTGCTCCCTCTTCATGACCTGCCTTGCCTGATCATATGCTTCTCCCAAAACCAAGATCTCTCGCAGCTAGCAGCTGGAATATTAACAGTTTCTCCCAGTCCGCCTGAGATGTCTTCCGGATCCATGAATGCCAGGCACGCTGTCATGTTCCAGCACCAGGCTCTGACCATGTGGCTGTCGAGCTCCGGATCACAGCAGACTATGCTGCCCCTTGCCAGCATCCCCGAATCTCGTCTCCTGTCGTGATCCGGCGCATCCCCTCACGATCCGGCGTCCTTAACGCCCTGCGCCCCTCGTTCATGAGATCGTTTCGGGAATTTCTCATGGTTTCTCGCAGAGCCTGGACCTGCTCTGGGGCAAGTTCCATGCAGCTGATTCTTTCCCACAGCTTTAAAATACCAGGAAACTCTCCCACTTCCAAACCATCAAGTTCTTCCTCTTCTTTCCTTGGCACTCCCCTCCCTCAACCTCTTCCATCCATCTGCCATCCACAACTCCTTTGATCCCTTCTGGTCAACACCCTCGACCAGGATCATCCTCTTCCCCCATTGCAATCGCTCTTTGCATTGTGCCAACACTCGTTGCGATTTCCACCATATCGCTCGCTCCCTCTGTCGCGCTCTCGGGTGTGCGCGCTGTCACCAACGACATGGCTCCCGCCAAGTCTACCAAGCGGCGGCTGAAGCAGCAATCGATCGAAGACTTCGTCGATGTCAAGCGCACGAAGCTTGAAGTTGCTGATGCCGACCTCATGGACACTACTGACGATGCTAACGCTCAGCCTGTTGCCTCGACCTATTCGATCCTCAAGGACGAACAAGCTTCCGACGGCCCCAACGCCCTGCTGACCATTGCTGTTCAGGGCTCCTCATCTCGCGAGCGCGCTCCAAACTCTAGCACTGACGCATCGAGCAAGCCCGGTAAGGCCTCTGCCCGGGCTACCTCCAAGGGTACCAAGAAGACCAAGAGTAAGGACTCCAAGACCAAGTCGTCAAACAATGGCGCCAACGGCGGTGGAGGTGACGGCGGTGGTGATGAGCCGTTTGACAATGAGGGTGGTGACGACAAGACCATCCAGGGCCCTGATCTGACATTAAAACCTCTCTTCAACCTTCGTGAGATCATCCAGGACCTCCTTGAATCTGCCATGAAGGGCGGACTGAAGCGCTTTGTGGACTTGAACAAGCAGTTCTACATTCGTGTGGGCACCTTGTGCTCTGGTACTGACGCGCCTCTCCACGTCATGAAACTCTTCGGAATGCTCAAGAACGCCAAGGGCGACCAGGTGTTCACCACCATCAACGAATTCGGTTGTGAGATTGAGCCATTCAAGCAGGGCTTCCTCCTTCGCAACAGCAAGCCAAAGCTGCTGTTTCGAGACGCGACGGACTTTGCGAGACCTGGCGCAAAGAGAGCGTAAGTGAACATTGTGATGTGCCACCACCTTGTCCTCAACTTACTTCCCATCATCATCATCACCCACTCATCCACCCCCCCCCCTTTGGATCCGAAAAAAAAAAAAAATAGCGACAAGGAAGGAAACTTGCTAACCTTTTCATAGTCATTTGATCTCCGGTGTTGAGGCTGACATCCCTGAGGTCGACCTGTTCATTGCGGGCACCGCGTGTGTGGACTTCTCGACATTGAACTCACAAAAGTCCAAGGAGTTCCAAAACCTACGAAAAGCCAATGCGCGATGGGAGCAGCTTTATTCAGAACTCAAGAGGGCCGGCCGCGCCTTGACAAGGGACGACCTGAACGATGACGACTGGCATCAATGTATCGACGACATGATGCAGACGAAGGGAGTAAAGCGCACTTCAACGACCACATTCGCGTCCGCCATGAACTATCTCAAGGAGCGTCAGCCGAAGATCGTCATTTTTGAGAATGTGGCGACCGCACCATGGGGTACCACGCTCAACTATGTCTTTCCCCTCACAGGCTACACTGCAACTATCATTGATCTAGACACGAAGAATTATTATCTTCCCCAGACAAGACTGCGCAAGTATGTCATCGCCTTCAGTCAGAACTTCTTTGGTTCGGAGGGGGCCAAGCAGCTTTGCGGCAACATCGGCGAGGCAATTGTAGCTCTGCAACGCAAATATTCGAGCACGGTGACCGACTTTTTGCTGCCATCAAACAGCCACGAGCTTCATCGCGCCCGCAACGAGATGGAGCTGGCTTCGCAGGCCACCCGGGAAAAGGACACCGACTGGAGCTTTTCACGATCTCGTCACACTCAATTCCGCCGCGACAAGGGCATCCCCGACGAGCGGCCTTGGATCAAGTGGCGCGAGAACGGCAGCTCCAACGCGCCGGCTAAGATGTGGAAGGCATGGGAGGCTCGCCAGCCAAACCGTGTGAAGGACTTGCTTGAATGCGTCCACCTGCTCGCATCGCACGGCAAGAACGAGAAACACCTGTACTACGATCCTGCATACAAGGCCCAGATCATTGACTGCAGCCAGAATGTCGACCGCGTCAACATGGGTATGCCATTCGGTGGCACCGGCTGCCTCACTCCATGTGCTATTCCTGTCCTGACTCTTGAGGTTCGCCCCATCACTGGCTCTGAGGCGCTGAAGCTTCAGGGTATGCCCATCGAGAACTTTGACATGAGCATCGAAACGCAAGCTCAATTGCAGGACCTTGCTGGCAACGCCATGTCGACCACTGTCGTGGGTGCTGCAATTCTGGCAGCTTTCTCCTGCATAGCCACTTACGACGTTGAGAATAACAAGGGCTGGCTCCAAAAGACGCTGTTTCTTAAGGGCGACTACGAAGATGCCAAGATCAAAGATCACAACTCTTTCCGCTCATCCGACCGGAAGATCGATCTGTCAGACTTTCAGGAGCTCGACGACCTTGTTCTGTCGGCTCACATCCTTCCCAACGGCGGTGTTGCTGAGATCCTGCTGCTAGGAGAGAAGACTCGGAATCGCTGCGTGTGCCAGCACATCCTTGCTTACAGCAGCATGGAGCTTTATGTCTGCAAGGTCTGCGGTGCTAGCCTTTGCAAGAGCTGTAAGGGCAACCCGGAGCACCAGATGGAGAAGTCGGAGGCGTCTTTCGACGAGATCGGTAGCCTCACCTATGCCAATGCGGATGATAAGCTGCGTCAGTACTTCCCTTCGATCTTGCCTATGCTTGCGAACAGTCAAGATCTGGCTGGCCGAATCGCCCAATCCATTCAGCCGTCATCCTATAATTCTGCTCAGGCTCAGGCCCTTGCCAAGGCCGTCGTTGCTGGTCTGTGTGACACTACATACGAGCTGGGATTCATCGAAATTACAGATGCCACTCGCATTGAGTACGTGTCGAAGGACAACTTCATCCTGAGGATCATTATCGAGAAGGACCGACTCATTTGGTACCTTCATCTGGATAAGTGGTCCAAGGCAGCACAGAAGTTGGGTGGCAAGCACATGACTGGTCAGCCCATTGCTCGGGCTGTTATTCAATCTGGTGCCTCCACCCAATTCCCTACGTCAAAGTCTTGGGAGCTTTGGATCCCTCACAAGGTCAATTTCAGCCTCCGTCTCCGCATTGGAAAGGACCGAGAGCTCCAGCTTGAGTCTGTCGGGGATTTGGCGGAGATTGACGAGAACGCCCAGCGCGATATCAAGGACCTAGAAGGCAGCCGATGGATCTACCACCCTGAGTGTGGATTCCCTGAGCGGGCCCTCTGGGTTCACAACGGTTCTTCTGGCAAGCTCTACATGTTCATGGATGTCAACCCGATCGGAGCTTCCAAGAAAGACGGCTTTGTCATCTCACCTATCAACCGAGAGATGGGCAGGGCGCCTCAGGCGGAGTCGCGACCAGTCCTCCTTCGGTTGCAGATCGCGCAGCGAGTTCACAGCCTCGTAGATGCAGCCTTGAAGGAGTGCAAGGACCAGATAGAACTCACAGCTTTCGTCGACGGCTGGTGGACCAGCCTGGAGCAGCACTCCGTATGCCTTCCTGCGTTCGCTAACGAGTTGGCCTTGTTCGTTGAGCGAGACTTTCCGGTGAACCCGCCGGTAAAGCTCCGTTTAGCTTCTGATGATACCAACATCTCTCTTCATGGCTCTGACGACTCTTGCCACAGAGATCAAGTGCTACTGACCATGTCTCTGCCCATCTTTGGCAAGTCCGATGAAGCCGTCCAAAATGTGGTCCGAACTCTGAAGGACCTCGACCTGGCTCAGCAACTGGATTTTGCAGAATTCGCTCGGCTCATTGGCCCGTGCTACACCGCTGTTGAGCGCGAGATTCTCAAGCAACTTCAAGACGGTCGGTCGATGCAGCTTTGGGACGTCACCTTGACTGAGGACTGTGGAAGCTGTGCTCCAAAGCTTCCGGTGGTGGTTTGGGAGAAACCCGAAGGCACCCTCTCCAAGAGCCTCGGACCAGTCGTTGCCACTTACCAGGCTGCGGACGAGGAAGCCTTTAACCGAAGCCTAGAAGCCAAGCCGTTGGCTTTCCGGATTGATCACAACGTAACAAAAGATGTACCCGACCCCAAGAAGATGCCGAATGTCAATTATGTTGACATTCGCTTCTTTGGCCGTGCCCACACGCTGATGCAACAAGCTCGGTCTCACTTGTCGACACACCCCGGCTATCATCATGATACTCTGGAGACGAGGACGACTTTTGCTATCGGCTTCCGGGTTCTTGAGGATCCACGCCTTGCTCTCAGTGCCGTCAAGATTCGTGCTCCTCCATCTTTGACGGGGTTGAAGAAACAAGTTCTTCAGCCTGGCGGTTTCAAGGAGGGAAGGCAACTTCTTCCGGAGCAACTTGCGTCTCTCGAGTGGATGCTGAGCAGGGAGAACGATAAGGCTGAGATCGCTTTCACCGAGAAGGAAGTTGCAGAGGTCTATATCGACCAGTTGCGACTCCGCGTCTTCGCACAGGCTTCCCGAAACATTGTCCGCCGCGGTAGAGTCGTGGCCGACGACGTTGGCTTTGGAAAGACAGCTGTGTGCCTTGGCCTCATCGATCGTCAATATGACACTGATCGGGGCGATTTCCTGAATTACCGAAAGAATGACGCGAGCCTTACTGACATGCAGCACCTGAAGGCAACTTTGGTTATTGTCCCAAACCACCTCACTCAGCAGTGGGAGAGGGAGGCCCGGCGATTCCTGAAGGAACAGTACAAGATCTGCGTCATTGAGTCGTATCTTGACCTCCTGAGAAATCAACTCGAAGACCTTGAGGGCGCAGACATCATTATCTGCAGTAACAAGATCTTCCAACACAAGGACTACAAGGCAGAGCTTTTGATGGATTACAATGCCAATGGGCTAGACATCACGGCTTTCCCTAAGGTCTACCGGAACTGGTACAAGAAGGTCCTTGCGACCCTGGCTCCTCCTAAAGACCTGAAGCCGGTGGGATCGGTGAAGATCCTGGAATACCTCACCTTCTCTCGAGTCATTTGGGATGAGTTCCCCTACGAGAACATCGAGGTTACCGAGTTCGTTGCGAACTGCGTTACGGTTTCGAAGTGGATGCTTTCTGGTACTCCTCCCATGACGAGTCTGGGACAAGTTTGCAAGATGGCTTACCTCTTCAACGTCCAACTGGCGAGGCCTTTGTCTCTTGTAAGCGGTCGACAGCCGCAAGTCTGTGACAACGCTCCCATGAGACCTCTGTCTCAACTGGAGGAGGCGGAACTATACCAGAGCCGGCCGTCGCCTGGCTTCCTGCGGGAGCGCCACGCCCAGCTCCTCCTTTTCGTCAACAAGTTCATTCGAAAGAACAAGCGCGAGACGAACGTCAAGTCTTCCCACCTGCCGGTCGTCCTTTCCCCGTCGAGCAACTCCCGTTCGGCATACATGGAACTCCAACAGGACCTCAGCAGCCGCACATTCAACGCGAACCTCGTTTCGGCCGACTCCCGCCGCCGCCTCATGGGCCGTGTGGACTGGAAGACGAAGAAGCTCGGCACCGAGCGTGCCATGGAGGCCCTTGCGCTTCGTGCCTCTACCTCCTTCGCCGATGTCAAGGACCGCATCCGGCTCACTGCTGCTCCAAACGCTACCTCCACTGTCGATGTTGCTCGTGCCATGTATGACAATTCCTTACAGACAATCAAGGATCTCGAGGATCGCGGTCGGGAGCTGCTCGGCAAGGCATACTACCTTGCTTACCGTGTCGCGTTCATCAATGTCAAGAATCATTCCCACATACCGGACAACGGCGAGGCTCGGCAATTCAGTTACTTCAAGACGCTCGAAAAGTTCAAAGAGGACGTCCTCGCGGTGGAATTCGAAGAGACATACCGTGGTTGGGATGCTTTTGCGTCTGCCATGCGCATTCTAATCTGGGATGAGCAATTTGATAAGGACCTCGGTCCCGCAGATGGCTCGATGGATCACGCGTCTTTGCCGCCCAGGTCTGATAAGGATGCTTGGAAGGAGAAGCTGCAGACTCTGTGGAACAAGATGAGCTTTGGCGTCATCTCTGGTGATGCTCCTCAACCAATGACCTCAGACAAGAGGACTGGAGTTCTGGCTAATAAGCTGGCGAAGCTGGAGACGTTCACTGAGTTCATCACCAAGTCCCCACTTCACTCGAGACGTTGGTTCCGAGTCAACAACATGGAGGACGAGGATCTCGACGCGGTGGTGCATCTGCTAGAGATGGAGTGGAGCCACAAGGTCCCTTGGGAATTTGCATTCCGCAAGTCCAACCCAGAAGCGACCTCGACCCTGGTCCCCGTGCGAGAACTGTGCCGGCCTTCGGACGACGAGGTGCTGCCTCCATTCGACTTGACCCTGATCAGAGAACAGGACCAGGCACGAGAGGACGACCTGAACAGCATCCCTCAGAAGGTCGTGGATGATCTTCAGAAACAGTTGATAGACCGACTCAAGGGCAGGACGAGGATTCGCAAGGCGGACTGGGAGGAGGAATGCGCGCGACAAGGTCTCGTGTGTAAGTCGCTGGAGAGGGTCGATGAGCTGAGAAATCGCGTTGCATTGGCCGAGCTGGGCAAGGCTTCTGAAGAACACTGGGTCACTCCTCAGGGTTGCCCGCTCAAGGTCGACGACCTTCCCAAGGAGGGCAAAGTGAAGATTCGCGGTGGCAACATGGAAGCGCTGTTTGATCAACTGATGCACACCATCGACAAGTTCACTGTGCTCATCGAGCGTCTTGCGACCGCCCACGGCAAGAAGAACTTGCAGGAGGTCATCTGGAAAATTCTTGCGGGAGACTGGCACTGCCACCAGCACCCTGGTGGCAACGCTCTGTCGACTCACTATGTCTCGCTGCAGTGTGGACACGTGCACTGCTCGCTGCCACAGGGAGCTGCTCTCTACGACGCCGTCTGCGGCGTCCGCGGCTGCACCGCATCGTTGAGTGACGTATGCATCCTTCTCGACAAATTTGTCGAGGACCCACGTACGATCAACAAGAGCGACTTCGGCGAGGGCGCTCTGGAAAAGGATCCCGCCCCTTACCTCAACCAGAACGACGAGGGACAGGGCCCGAAGATCAACGCCGTCGTTGCGCTCATCAAGTCTATGAATGAGAAGGATCAGGTTGTTATCTTTGTCCAGAACACCGAGCTCTTGGACGACATTTATGAGGCCCTCGAGGCGGCTGAAATTACCCACGTCACAGCCGAGGAGCTGGAGGAGAACGAGTCAACCGCGCTGGAGAAGTTCAAGAGAAGCAGCAAGGACGGCAGCGAGGATGCCGGCGAGGGCGGCGAGGGCGGCGAGGTCCAGAAGAAACAGGTCCTCGTGCAGCTCATCAACTCCGAGCAGGCTGCCGGCAGTAATCTTCACAATGCCAACCACGTTATCTTCGTTTCGCCACTGATCACGCGGAACCAGAGCGAGTGGGACGCTCAGATGAAACAGGCTTTGGGCCGCTGCATCCGATTCCGCCAGAAGAAGACTGTCCACGTTTATCACCTTGTGACAGACGAGACCATCGAGGTCGACACCCTTGAGTGGCGCCAGAAGAGGGAGATCTTTGTTCGTCCTGGTCGTGCTGTCGGCCGGTTCAACGAGTGCGGAATCACGGATTTCCTCGACCGGTTTGACTCGCAGCAGACGTACACCGAGAACGGCATGGCGCGTGCGATCTCTCTGCTGCCCCGGGAGGAGATTCAGTTGCTGATGGGCGATGACTATATCTCGGTCACTACTGCCCGCAGCAAGCAGACTGTCGCGTCGGCGAACGCTGCCGCGTTTGAGGACGCAGAGAAGGATGATGTCACCATTAGTGACGCTTAAGTGAGGTAAGCTAAGCTGATACTTGTCTGCTCTTGTGTTTTGTACGTCTCACTCACGATGGGCTTGAACAGGACATGGACGATTCTACGTCCCCAAGACCACGAACGACACGTTTCGACCATGACGACACGGGCAGAGGAGAAAATTGTGCTACGCAGCAATGACAAAATTCAGGGGAGATGAGAGGGAGAAAAAAATTCCGACGGTAATGATGGATACGGAGACAACAAGAAGCATGATCATGAACGCCCTTTCAACAAGGTCTTCTTTACCTGCCAAGTGGTATGGATTAATATGGACGCAACGGAAAATCAGACCGTAGGGTAGACAAAATTGAAAAGGGCTGGTACGCCCACCATTTTTATTTTTTTATTTTTCTAAAAAAAAAGGGGGGGGGGAGAGGTTCCGGGCGGTTTTGTGATGTGTTGTGCTAACCCCTGGGCACCATCCGGTGATCATAATTAGCCCTTCGGCTCGGATCCAAAACTATTGGCACCGAGCTCGACCTCATGGCATTCAGAGCCTTATTCCCTCCTTCTCGATCCTCACGAGGCCGCAGCTCATGGCCACCGACGACCCCTTCCCGTACGAAGCGGCGGAGTCTCTACTGCCCGTCCGCAAATGCAGCCTTCCGAAACCTGCCCATCTGGATGACCGCCATCTGGCAGCAACGGTGTAGAAGGCACTGATCTCACCGCTTCTGCTTCCGTCATGTCGTACGGCAGGAACTATAATAGATCACACACGAGACCGGGGTTGTCTAAGACTTCTATATCTTGTCTCACAGAACTGGAAGATCTTGGGTCGGCTGCCAGCGGAGCAGCAGGCCGGCTGTCGCGAGATCCCAGGTACCTATAGGTAAGTACCTAAGGTAGGTTGGGTACCTAGGTGCGGAGGCAGGTATCAGGCTTTTTGGGTGAGACGACATGGTGCATTTGATGTGGGATGCTCAACGTGGCGGACCCGTACTGAAGGGTTTTCGTTCCTGGGATTTGGGGGCATGCTGCTGCTATTAATAGGCCGGGAGTCCTGTGATGGTCGGCAGCTCCGGGGAATCGGCCGGATCTGAGCGAGGATATGCTTCCTATTTGCAACACGAGGTTGCTGTGAGGATCCCCTCTTGCTATCAGAACTCACTCGATGATATGATATGCTTATGCTTCGGTGGTGGATATTACGTGTCTAGATTACCTCTCTACGGGGGGTTTTATACACACATACTCTGTACTATGCAGTGCGTATAGCGAGTGGGCGGGGATATGTTATTACTACTACTTATTATAGAGGAGCACCGTAGCATTCGGAGGGAAGCGAGATGAGAGATGGGTGAGATCGGCCATGTTTCTTCCCCAGCTTCCCGCACACACCAGCCTCATCTTCCATCATTTCTGAGATCTCTCTCCAGACCCATTCCCACGTGCATGTGAAGGCAGGAAAAATGGAGATGTACCAGACTCGTGCCAGACTCGTCCCAGCGTTACACGCGGACCGGGTTCGTGATACTACTGGCTTTCTTCTACGATCCCGTCACACAAGGCAGCAAAAATGGGACAGCCTTCATGTCCTCCTCTCTCTCTCTCTCTCTCTCTCTCTGGGCTTCCGCTCCATCCTGTGCTGCTCCGTCCTCACCCTTCCTCTGCCGCACTTGCAGCACTCTGCCTTTCCATCCGAGTGCGAGCCCAGCTTTCAGGTCGGCGACGAGCGCAGAGGAGCGGCCAAGATCGATCAAAAGAGAAGGCTACGGTATCATCGTGTCCTCGGACTTGCTTGCAGTCCGCGAATCCGGCCTGCATCTCTCGGCCTAGCGTTGCGCATGCGAACTCCGTCTCCTCCTCTCAGAGGAATTGTTCCAGGTGATTTGGATCAGTGGCCAGCCATCTTGGACAACAAAACAATCCAGCCAAGGGGAGCGCGGCTGGTTTTTATATATCTATATATATATCTATATATATTTATATTTGATCCGCTTGCTGGCCATGGACATGTACGGCACATCCCCCGCCCCGGCCCAGTCCATCTCGAGCAGCGGATCTCCGCTTGACTCTCAGGTCGGCGACCTCGGTCCGGGAAGCCTCTTTAGTTCGGGCACCACGGAATCTCGTCCTTCACCAGACCAGCCTTCCCAGTCTGCTGCTGGTGGTGGTGGTAATAACGCCCCGTCGATTCCTGCAGCGTGTCTGGCATGCGTAAGTACATACCCTACCCTACCCTATCCTATCTAACACAGACCTCCCCCCCCCCCTCAATTCATTCCCCATCTGTCGGAAAATTTCCGATCCATACAAGCATAGGGCTGACGCACGCTCTTGTTGTGCCCCTGATGCACAGCGCAGCAAGCACCTGAAATGTGACGGGAAGACGCCCTGCGCGCGCTGCGTCAGCGTCGGCACCGGCACCGATTGCGTCTACGTCGCCTCGCGCAGGGGCTACAAGGGCCCGCGGCGAGGCCCCGCGCAGAACCCGAACAAGCGCCACGCCTCGTCCTCGCCCGATGCGGTCGGCGGCGGCGGTGGCGGCGGCGGCAGCAGGGACGTGTCGACTGGTGGCAGTGTTGTTGCTGCTGTTGCTGCTGCTGCTGCTGCTGGTGGTGGTGGTGGTGGAGGAGCAGGAGGAGGAGGAGGAGGACCCGAAAGCTGCCCGATGCTGCTGGGTGCCACCGTCGCCCCGGGTCTGACCAGCACGGCATTCTCGGGCGTGGGAAGCTCGCACACGGCGGGCGCCCCGTTCCTGTCCGCCGCGCCGTCTGTTAGCCACTTGCAGCTGTACAGGACGCCGCCGTTTGCGAACCCGCTCGATGCCGTGACGCATGGGGCGCCCATCGCCCCCGTGGCGAGCCTTGCGGACAAGTGCTTCGACTCGTTCTACCACCACTACCATGCGGCTCATCCGTTCGTGCTGCCGAGGCCGTATCTGATCCGGCATATGCGGGAGACGGGTCAGAAGCTGGAGCATCTGATCGCGGCGATGAGGTACGTGGGTGCACTGTTCCTGGATGCCGGGCCGGCGAGGGCATCGTATCTCGACGAGGCCCTGGGGTTATGCCACTCGCCATCTACGCCAAAAGATGGGTTCCTGGTGCAGGCCTTGTTGCTTCTTCTCGTCGCATTAGACGGCAGCTGTCAGCAGGACAAGGCGAGGGATCTGCTGGGCGAATCCGAGCGGATCGCCGTCGAGATAGGGCTGAACACCAGGCAGTTCGCCGCTCTTCACGGACGAGGCAATCCCGTCTTGGAGGAGAGCTGGCGACGGACCTGGTGGGATCTCTACGTATGCGACGGCATGGTGGCAGGCGTGCATCGAGTCACAAACTTCCTCCTTTACGATGTGGCATCAGACGTAGCCCTCCCGTGCGAAGAAGCCGAGTATCTTTCCGGGGTGAGTACCATACATATATCATACACATTCTGGCCTCCTGGCCTGAGATATCTTTCCTGTCATGCCGTGGCTGACCTCGATAGCACATCCCACAACCCATGTACATGGAAGACTTTGACGACCAGCTCTTCACCGGTGAGGATCGCCCGTTCTCGTCCTTCACATTCCGCATCACCGCGATCCGCAACCTCGGCCGGTTCATGAGATGCCCCCCAATCATGTTCCCCGAAGACGAGAATTTGGCCAAACTAGATGCCAATCTCACGAACTGGAGGCTTCATCTGCCCCCCGGGAAGAGGGACCCCATCGACAAGAATTGTGCACCGGATGAGATGCTCTTTCAGGCTCATTTCATCACCACGGCGTGAGTACCGCACCATCTCCCCCGACCTCCCACAGGAATCATCCCAGCTCACCATGTTCCCGCCCCAGATGCACCATCATGCTCCACCAGCCACACTCCCAGCTGGACTCCTCCCCGGCCCGCAGCGTCAACTCGTGCGCGCCCTACCGCGCCGTGCCCACCGGCGACGCCTTCAACATCCACACACGGCACACCATCACCGCGGCCGGTGACATCGCCAAGATGATCACGTACGCCGTGCCCCTGCACCACCACACGCACTTCTTCACGTGCGTCATCACCATGGCGGCCATCGTCCATCTGTCCAAGTGGGCGCTGTACCTGATCCCGGACGAGGACGACCTGCGGGAGCAGATCCGGCTGAGTATTGGTGCCCTCGGCAAGCTAAGCGCCGTGTGGAAGGCCGCGGCGAATGCGGGAGGGCAGGTTCGGGGAGTGGCTCAAGAGATCTACAGGGCCAAGAAGGCGCAGCAGGCGAGTGATGACGGTTTTCTTTTCTTGCCCGACTTGGTTGGCCGCGGTGTTGCTGTCAGGACGTACTAACGCCATGTGTCAAGATTAACCCGGCGTTCTGGGTTGCGTTTACCCAGGAGGAGATGATCAACAGCTTGAACGTAGACGAGAACGTCATGAGCGAGATCGACTCCATGCTGTCAGCGGTCACATCGGCGCCGCAGTGAGGCGTCTATGGGGCCCATGCAGATGCCAGTAGTTTGTTCCACTGGATCGCCACTGAAAATCTGCGGGGACGAGGCGGGCAGAAGGTCATCGCTGGGAGGACTCGCTCGGTACGATGTCAGTAGACGGACATTGCAGGACCTCGGGGAGGGGCCGGAGCACCACTCACTCCAGAGCTCTTTGTGTGCGAAAGAAGGGAGAGACGGGAAGGCTTACCGGCCCTATGACACGGCATCACATCTTCAAGATGAATCTTGTTCCACATCCAATAGCATAGGACCCAACACCCGGAGGTCGGACGGAGAGTTGTAGTGATGAAAGCTAACATGGGTAAGAGGGCAACGTTCATCATATACTATTTCCGGCGGTGGTCGCCGTCCAGTCCCGTAAACCATCAATGCCAGACCTGCCGCGAGAGCCCACTGGCAGTCCGCGCCCCGAGTAGCGCCCACCGGCCAGAGTCCCCGAATATCCTCTCTAGGTAGTCTCTCATGGTCCCCGAGTGGTAAGGCGAAAAAGGCTTGGCCCCCTCAGCCGCACCGCGCCGCACCTCGCCGCACCTCGCCGCACAACCACAGGGAGATGCCGATCGATGCCTCGGCATGAGGACTCAAACTCGCTTCTCCGCCCCCTGACGGAAAGAAAAGCCCACAAGAACCCACGTGGATGGTCAGCCCTGTGCGGTGGTACAACATTTCTCGGGTTCCTGTGCGTCTCGTCGTATGGCTGGGCAAAGAACAGCTACTGTAAGCGAGAAGACGCCGCTTACTACGTACGACCTTAACTCCAATTCGATGTCAGTCATCTGCCAGCACCGGAGACGAAAATGGATAAGAAAAGCTGTAGGTTGGATGGTTTGGCAGCGTCCATGGCTCGAGACATCGCCGAGTGGATGACTTGATGGCTTGCCCGGGAGCGGTTGCCTCTCTCTCTTTTTTTCTTTCTTGTCCTCGACCCGAAGGCCTCTTGTAGTGATACTCTCCTAAGGCTTTTTCACCTGTCTATTTTTTTCCCTCCGTCTGTTTTCTACTTATAAATCCCCACCCCCCCCTTCCACTCTGCATGAGAGCTTGCTCGTGGACCCTCCCGTCCTTCCTTGCCTTCTGCATACCTTCTTGTCTTTTCGAGAGAGCTTGTGCTGAAAAGCTGTGGATGATCATGGCAAGCAACATGCGAAGGGCGTGCGCGTGCGGTTCGGAAGGCGACCCGTCGTCTGTCAAGGAGACGCCGTACAAGGATGTTGAGCAGGATGCGATGGCGGAGGCCCATCTGCGCAATACCATTGTCCGCAATTTCTCCTGGCGCGGCGTCACGGTGACGGTCAAGGACCGGGAGACAAAACAGCCAAAACTCATCGTGGATAATGTGGAGGGATATGTCGAAGCTGGTCAGTATTTGTCTGGTTCCTGGCGCAAAAGTGGGT
>MUZH01003762.1:0-22672 GCA_003012965.1 Juglanconis oblonga
GTGGTGTGGTCGGGCGCTACGAGGAGCGCCGCAAACGGGCGCTTGGAGTGCTGCGAGCGGGCGACGGTCTGGAGGGCGAGGACCTTGGTCATGTTCTGGGGGTTGGTGTGAGTGAGGTGTGAACAGGGAGGGAGGGAGAGAGGGAGAGAGAGAGAGAGAGAGAGAGAGAGAGAGATGGATGAAGAGAGGGTTGGCGAAAGGGAGCGAGGAATTCATGGAGATCTCACGGCGTCGATTTGGGCCTGGGTGGGCTGCGTTCGCGGAGGGAAGAACTCCTCCGCCACGGTCGTCGTGGGTTTTGACATGGTGACAATGTCTTGTTTGGAGAGATCCGATGTGAGCAGGATCAAACCCGAGGCGCTTGGACAGTTCCAACTGGATGGATCATGAGTTGTTTTGTGAGAAAAACGAGCCAACTTGAACCAGCGGCGTCTTATCAGCAGTCGGAGCCGACCGACGTCGGCAGAAGTGGATCTCCGGGAGGCGGCTGTCGTCACGATGCGGAGCGTCGCATCGCCGCAGGACCGGGTGTGCCACAGACCACCGCCTTGGCAAGCCCGCCCACGTGCAGAACGTCCGGTTTCACCGATCATCCAAGATGGCGGGTCCACGAGGCGTTCTGAGACAGACAGACAGATCACGTAGGTGGCTAATTACCTTACGTTGTTAGTACGGAGAGACACCCAGCATGGTTCACAAAAACAAAACAAAACATAACAAGAAAAAAAAAAAGGGAGAGGCTGTTCAAATGCACCGAGGCTGGTGAGAGAAAATGTACATTCCACTATGCACCCTGACTCCAGTTACAAAGAAACAGCCGCCCGACCCATGAATATGTACTTCCCGAGCAGTGCGCATCGACAGTTCCTGGCCCCCTTTTTGTGTTAGCTACACCTTGCAGATCTTGATCCATTGCAATTCTAACCCAGCACATCCATTTCCGTGCACGGTGAGAGACAAAAGACACCGGACGCCAAAACCCCAGCAACTCGACTGCCATGCCCAAGTTGTCCCGCACTTGCCACAGCGCTCGCAATATGTCGTTCACCCATAGGTCTTGCGCCAGCTAACCTTAGCTCTGTGGATGCCACAGCAACTCCACCACCTCATCCATTTCCTCTCCGCTCTGCCAGTCCCTCTTGTAGACATAGATCTGTCGGAGACGCCCATCAGAAAGCCACTCTGCATCTTTCAACCGATAACTCCTCTTCTCGTCCTTCTTCAGCGCCGGTCGTAGGGGTCCGATGCTGAAGTCAAACTCAGGCCCGTGCTGATTCCATGTCGCCTCCATCCAGTCCAGATTCAGTCGTTGCAGGCCCTTGCGATACAACGCAATGGAGTACCCGTTCGATAGCATCGTATCCTCGCCGAACTGGAATCTCTGTAGCAGACAGTTGCCGCACATCTTGGCGACCTCGGCGATCTTGTACACGGGCTCCTCGTACCAACTCTTCCAATGATGCAGCGACAAAGGCTTCAGGCCGGCCTCGAAGAACCCAGACAGGTCACCTCTCATGTCCTGCTGGTGAAGTCCCGGGACCAGCGTCAGCTTGGTCTTGGAGTGGTAGTAGACGCAGTCGCGCAGCATGCCGTCGCCCGAGGGGAGGGCCGCCTCCTCCAGGCACTGCTCCTGAAAAGGCTCGAGCTTCTTGGCCAGCGGCACCGAGAGGAAGACGCCTGCGCCGCCGTAGGCGAAGAAGCCCCACGACCGCACCGAGTAGAAATCTTCAGATAGCTGGCCAAGCCAAACTTCCTTGGTGTGGTCGAATGCGCTGAGAGCGTCACTGAGAGCGTAGAATGAGGGGAAGAAGGTGTCGTCGTCGAGAATGCCGACCCATCTCGTCTGGGGCCCGATGTTCTGCACCGTGGGCCGCAGGGTGATGAAGTGATTCTGGTCGATGGTGAGTTGGGGGTCGCCAGGGACGCACACCAGCTTGATCTGGTGCTGGGCGAATAATCCCTCGAGGGCGGGCAAGTCGTGGGTGGCGTGGTCGACGATGACGGCGACGAGGGGGGCACCGCTGCCGGCCAGCCAATGGTCGAAGGCGGGCAGAGCCTCGATCATGCGGTCGTAGAAGGTGGCAACGCCAAAGATGAAATGCTCGAAGGTCTGCTTCGGATAGGGTATCGGGACGGGGAGGACCAGTGGGTCGCATGGGAGAGACTCGACGTTGGAGCAGTCCTTGAGGTTCACGATGGTCTTTTCGGTGATCAAGGGCTCGTCTAGCTTAGTGACGGCATCACGATCAACGTCGTCGGAGAACCTGGGGGTGACACAACGCCTCGAATAGACGATGTCATCGGAGAGGCCCAGCTCCTCGCGCCTCAGGAAGTCGATGTCGGGACTGCATGCGCCCGGCTCGAGGGGTGGACGCAATGCGCTGTCTGGGGGAGGAGGCGTGTTGAACTTTGCCTCCTGTTCCAGGACGGCGGGGGACTTCGGCTGGGCATTTTCCCCGCCGGCGAGACTGTGCGTTATGGAACCGGTGAGGGTGGCGTCGCGGAATCGGGAGGAGGAAAGGAGGAAGATGCAGAGGAAGAGGACGACGAGGATGGGGACAGCTCGGTGGAAGCGCTGTGGTATAAGCATGGCGTTATATGGTCATGTCGGAAGGGCAGCTAGACTGGCGATATGGCTCGTGGGATCGGAGAATCGTAGGAGAGAGGAATGTAGCGGTCCTGGACTAGTGGTCCACTCGTATGTCGCCCTCGTGTTCGGATGGGTGCGGCGCAGACTCGGTCGGTCGGTCGGTCGGTTGGTCGGTCGATACGGGAGGTCTCGAGGCGAGGTCTCGAGGCGAGGTCTCGGTCGATGTTCGCGAAGCTCGCGAAGCTCGCGATGCTGCTAGCAAATCGATACCAGGGTTGGGTACGCCGGCTGGAGCAGGAGAGGGAAAATGGCGAGACGAGACGATGAGACGGCGGAAAACGCTACACTGTCTGTTCCAGTTGGCAAGGAATGAGGTGACGAGAAGAGTGACCAGAACAGGACAGGGTCAATCAATGAGAGACAAGATGGCAGATTGTGGGCAAGGTTCAAACAAAAGGTGGAGACGTATTCTTGGGAAGGCGAAACAAGCTACTGTTGGATGCTGGGCAGGCTGGCTTATGCGGATCGCCAGAGATCACTATGATCGCCAACCAGTCTCTGGTGGACCGAACAAGTGATCGGGGTCCAGGCTGGGGCCGTGGCCGTGCTTGCCGCTGTGGCCAGTGTCGCAGTCGTTGGCTGATGTTTGAGGTTGGGATTTAGGTTTGGAAAACAGCCCGATGTATCATATCAAGAGGATGAACATGAATCGACCAAGCACCATGTTGCCGTACCAAGATCCTGGCAATCTCAATCTGCTGACTGCTCGCACACGTTTGTCTTGTGTGGTTCTGTGGTCTGGTCGGTGGGCGCCATGGCACATGGCATTGATTGCGCCTGCGTCGGTGGTCGGGTCAGGGTAGGGTCGGATCAGGGGTGTCGTCATCAACGGGTCCTTCTGGCGTCCTTCTGGCGTTCTCTTGGCGCAGCTTCTGCTTCCTTGCTTGCTCGTTTGAGGTTGGCCGAGAAGGCGGGGCAGCCGTCGCGGGATGACAGCCTCCAACACATCCCCACCAGAACTTGGTGAGAGTCTGTTAGGGATCGCTAGTCTACAAAGTATGTGCCGTACCTAACGTACACTACACTAGTGTACCAGGTAGCCCGTCGTCGGCCCGCCGAGTGGGGATGCGAGATCCCTGTATCCGTACGTACCTCGCTCACGTCATCTCTTACCACTATATACACTAGTACCTACACCCCCGTGACCCCGTCAGCCTACAGCCCAATTCAGATCCCTCGAATGACCGGTCCTTTTCAACTGGTGTACTGGTTTACTCATGATACGGATGTGATTTGACATTGCAGTTTGTTTCCGATGCCTGAGAACGCTCCGGGCTACACAGGTCGTGGCTGCATGGGCAGGGCATCTATCTCTTCTCCTTGTCCTCATCACAAAAACTCGTATTCTCTCCGTTACGACGCTCCTGGGAATGATCACCTCCCTTATAAGGCTTACTGACCCGGTGCGCTCCTGGGACGACTCCCGACCGAGGTCCGCTTGGAGGGCGGAAGCAACACTGTTCCTTTCCTTCCGGGCATTTATACATTCAGCATTAGGTGCTCTGGGTAGTACACTATTATAACCCATTAAGCGGGTGAGAAACAAGGTTAGTGAGACTGAGAATCCTTGCCAGGCGATCTCGCGACTATGAATAGAAACGATCAGAAATGGTCAGTAGCTCAAGCGTTACTAAACGCAAATAATTCTGCGGTTACAAGTCATTCCAGAACAAACTTAACAAAAAAAAAGATGGTAGAAAGAAAGCAGGCAAACAATCTGTGGAAGGCCGAGCTGGGGGGAGGGGGCGGAGCAGGACAGTCAGAAGGTCCTCAACGCTCAGCACTATATTAGGTCTGGAAAGTTTGAGCTGAATACCTAGGTACGCAGTGCACTTCGTAGCAGCCCATCAGTCCGCAGCAAGGGTAGGGTCATTATTCCGTACGAGGTTCTATTCTTTGTCGTCGTACATCCTATGGTACCATATCATACCGGGGATTTTCGGAGAGCTACACTACACCTCTCCCGGGGTTTCAAATGTTGAGTATCTACAAGCCCCACAGACGAACAGGGAACCGCCCTATCGATAATAAATACCTCTATTTTGGCTATATGATCTATGGAGTTAAAAGTATCTTTCAACATCTTGAAAATCAGTTGTCTTTCCGTCTCTCTCGATGCATTTCCGTAGCCTTGCCGGCATCCCTCGGGCTAGATTTCGCAGGCATTCTTCTGGCGTAGCCTCCTACGCTTTGCTGATAGCTGAGTTGAAAATGATATATAATGAGATATTTATAAGCAATGTACCTATTTTATAAAAATTGTTAGAAAAGGTACCTGTAGGTCTGGATATAATGGTACAGCAGGAACCTTTAACGTTTGAAATCCCTGAGGAGGTGTAGAAGACGTTGCACCCCAAGGTTCCTTCAGACATATATAGCATCTTTTGAGCAAGACCCAGATCACTATTGACGGACGATCTTTGTAGCAATCAATTATGTTCGCTCTGAGACCCCATACGTTGAAGCCCTGTCCGAGCGCGGGCCGGGTCGTCAAAACATCGGCCCGCCAGGTGAGGCAAACCATGATATGCTTATGTGATCTGATGATCTGAACCTAGGATCTTGTTCGTATTTCACGCTTCCACACACCCACACGGGCCACCGCAACGCTTCTGCCTCAAATGATCATTCTAGCACATCACGACTCACGACAGCCGATTCGGAAAGGCCTGCCCACGCCCTCTTGCGCGTCTGAAATTCCTCGTATCCATCATTACGCATTGACTGCTTCTCTTACGCTCTCCTTTTTAAAGTTCACTTTAAACATCTCTCCAATAATCCTGACACAGTCTTCACTACCTTAAGTCTTCCAGCTTGTCTTGGCCTAACAGATGCGATAGGCAGCATTCAGCGTTCGGGCATCACTGTCCCCAGGGTCGCCACTGACCCACAACTTCAAGAGCCTGAGAGTTGATTCTACGGTATGGAAGAGGTGAACAGGGAAGGCTTCGTGTGATCCCTATAGGTATAGGTATGATCTTTGTATATATTTATGTTAACAAATACGCTCTCCACTCTGCAGTCGCAGCGTTAAGATGTTGCCTTCATGGTCACCCTGGAGTGAGCGGTGATGAGGATGAGGCCTCGAGTCTGTCGAGAACAGACTTGTAATTCATATCGGTCATCCTCTTCCAGGTTCTGCCTAGGTGGAGAGACTGCATGTGTTCCAGAGGCTTGGCCTTGCAATGAGGTGTTGTTGGTGCTGACAAGGAGGAGAGATAAACAATGGTTCTCTTGTTTCAATTCCTTTCAGAACTTGGTGACTGTTGGTTGAAACACTATAAATCGACTAATGCAGAATCCTATGAATTAGCTGGTAATCATATAGGAGGCTAGTTGACCTATTTATATATACAAACTCTCTACATACACCTTTCCCCGTCGGAGGTCCGTTGTCTGAAGTTGTGCTGAAATAGCAACGTTGCGGTGTCGGCTATGTGCTGTGCCATACCACTAGGGGCACAAAGCTGAAACTCTCGTAAGCTCAACACCTAGTGCCAGCTCGAGAGAAGGGCAATATAAAATAGCCCGCCTTCCTGCACCAGGTCGTCAACGATATTGATTGCGGTACACACTCCAACTGTAACTTTCAAGGCAGACGTGGACAGGCTTAGCTAATCTTCCTTCGTTGTTCTATCTTCCACTCGCTTTTTACTCATCCCCCCTGTATATTCTTCTGTCTTTTCTTTCCGTGGTTGCACAATGTACTCTCGATTCTTCCCCGTCATTGCAGCCCTAGCTGTGACAGCTCAACCTGCACCTGCATGCCCTGCAGTTTGGAGCCAAGTGGGATCTGATTTCAAAAGCAATCTCTTCTCTACTTGTAACGACGATGCCCGCGCCGCGATCCGTCTTTCATTTCACGACTGCTTTGCAGGGGCCTGTGATGGATCGATCATCCTTAGCGACGAATGCACCACCCGCCCTGAGAACACACGGCTCACGGGCATCTGCAGTACTTTGGGCAGTGCGGCCACGCAGTACAACGTCAGTGCCGCAGACTTGATCCAGGTTGCTGCTGGTATGTTTCCTCTGCCTTCTATGTGATGGTGTGCCGCGTAGTGAGATGAAAGTTAACATGATGAACCAGCCGTTGCGATAGCACAATGCCCCCCTGGCCCAACCATTACGGTCATGGTCGGCCGAACGGACTCTCCAGCTGCCAATCCATCTTCTCTTCCGGGTCCAAACTCCGACGCCGCAGATCTTATTTCGCAGTTTGAGGCGAAAGGCTTGTCAAGCACAGATCTTGTGGCCCTGGTTGGAGCTCACAGCGCGGGAAAGAACCAGGCCGGCGTTGGATTTGATTCGACGGTGGAAAGCCTGGACAGTCCGGCCTTCTACGGCGAGACGTTGGATGGAACTGCACCCGTCATCCTGCCCAGTGACCAGAGTTTGGCTACGGACAGCGTGACTAAGGACGACTGGGTGGAGAACAGGGACAACCAGACAGGCTGGAATGATGCTTTTGCGACCGCGTCAGTGATTCCCAAGTTCCTAAATATCCCCGGTTGATATCCACTAACGCTTCTGACAATATTACAGCATGGGGAAGATGGTTCTTGTGGGAGTCGATGCGTCGAATCTCGTGGATTGTACCGGCACGATCTTTGGCTACTAGGTAGCTTTCGTCTCGGTTTGTAAATATTGGTGTTTTGGCTGGCGTACGTTTTTCCGGAGGTCTTACTCCCAGTGGGTATATCATTTGACTACTATTATCCAAGTAGATAAAGCCCGAATGGCTGGCCATGTGGGCCCTGTATTTGAAGACATAGCGCCGGCATTGATAGAGTTAGACCTAGTCGATGGTAAGAGACGCAGAAGCACGGCATCAAACTCAGTCAATTCCGGCTGCAGCAACAATAAATATAACAAAAAATTATTTCCCTCATAACCCATCAGAAACTTCCTGATCAGAAGCAAAGCTTCTGGATGGAGTAGTTTACTACGTAAGGAAGGAGCTTTGCTTCTTTATTACAGACAAACCCCTGCATATATCCGACGATATGATTCGTCCGTTGAATAGCTGATTCTGATATCCGGATTAGTTAGTTTGAAGCTCTGTATCGGTTCCGGATTACCTAGTCGATAAGGTTGGCGTCCGTAGGTATATACCTAAGTCTGGCTCCGCGCCGAGGTAGGCATACGCCGTAGGCAAGGGGAGTCTAGGGGGTCTCCCCTGGTAACCTGCTAGCCTACCTGCTAGCTAGCTATAAAAGCCAGCTATGAAAGCCAGCTATGAAAGCCAGCTATGAAAGCCAATAAAAATAGCTCTATCCTAAGAAGCTTTGCTTCTGCGCCTGCTGGCATTTCATATCGAAATGAGCAGCCTAACGTATTAGACTGAATCTAAGCCCTAAGATACTAAGGAAATACCTAATCGGCAAATTTCTTAGCTGCCCCGGAGCGCAGCGTAGGGCCGCAAGCTGAGAAATTTAGCGTAGCGGCCGATTTTGGTTCCTCCATCATCATCTTCACCCCAGCGTCAGAAGGAGCCTAGCTTTGTTAAAGTCGATATTTCAATGACCGCGGTCGCAACTAATCTTGAAACTCAACTCAGCGATCAACAGCACACCACGATAGACACCTAACCGGAAACAGAAATTGTGTTTATCCAATCCATGGCAACCTGGAAGCGGACATTGAGATGGTAGACGTCATGGGCGCGCAATGACCGTCGACCCAAGCGGGTGAAGTCCTCGAGTCGAGAGGCACTGAATCGTTGGATACTTAGCCGGGGATGAAATGGGCTCCGTCCCATCTTTTCAAAGGGGGCCATAGCCATTACGTGATGAAACTCCGACTATGGAGGAGCGATGCTCTGAAGTCGCCCGAATTGATGGGTCTACAGGGAAAGATAACGGCGAAGACGTTCAGAATAATGCCAAGGCGTCTGAGATGGAGACCCCATCCCCCAATGCTACTCGTGCCGCGAGAGACAGCTTTGCAACCGTCGACTCGCAAAATTCTAAAGCGGAAGAAGCAAAAGAGGACGCTAAGCAGGTTACACGCTGATGATAAACCACGGTGGACCACGATAAACGATCGTGAACGAAGGTGGGCGAGAAACGAACACTTTAACAAAAACAAACTGGATGTTGTTGTCTAAGTAAAAGGCTAGTCTAGAGCATGAAATCAATGCGGTACCCTTTTCTAGCCTCAATTTAGCGTCACATGGCGCGGTAGTCGTTACCAACACCACAAAGTCGTTATAGAGCAGCATGACGGGCAGCCTCGAACTCGAGGACTGCCAAGTCAGCGTCTGTCTCTAGGAGAACTCAGTGCCAGACTTCTTTCCAAGAGGACCGAAGCAGCCAGCTAAATACTCGTAGTGATACCATCAGATTTCAAAAGGCTTCGAGCCCGGAGGAAGATGAAGAGAAGGACGTGAGCATCCAGCTGGCCCGCGCAGCACTTCAGCCTCCGTCCACCAGTAGCAAGACGAAGAATAGGAAGGTTTCGGCCACTGCAAAACGTCTCAATGCTGACTTGGGAACGAAATGCTTGACTATGCGCCTCTCAAGGACCTCAGAAGGTACAACAACCGTACCCTCGATATTGCAGCGGTTATAACTAGTGCACATACTGCTCTCAAACGCACTCCAGTGTCATCCACGAGTATGCCTCGAGCTTCACAATAACCGACCCGTCGATAGCACCCGAGAGCGTGGTCGAGACGGATCCGTACAGTTTGCACCGGGACCACCTCCCCGTCGTGAAGCTAGGGGATTCTACGCACGTTCCCGGTCACATAACTCCTAGGGCAGGTCTTTGGGCTCAAAACGGGCAAGATTGAGTCGAGCTGGGCTGTGTTTGAGGCGGATGGCAAGGATGAGCTTCGCTTTGCTATTTACACCTGATAGACCTCAGGCTTAAACGCGTCTTCGGCAAGATTCCTGTCCTGAAAGACATATCGGTCCTTCACACGCTCATAGAACCTAGGAATGTGCCGTCTCGTAATCTTAAGCTCCAGGTCACGGTGAATGAGAATCTATTGCCTGGATCGAGGTCGACAAACTTCTGAACGGTCGTGGTGGAATCTCTAAGGGACCTCCATTCCATTTCTGCAGCGATGAATGTGTTTGCTCCGAATTTGCAGATTAAATTACGCGATAGTTGCACAGCCAGGTTCCCTCTCAAAACATTCATTGTTGACCGTTCGAATGAGCGTCTTGCAACTTACTTTACCGGTGCTATAGAAACAACAGTAGGGTTAGGTTGCATCTTTCTGTCTGTAACACTTACCCACCTGCAACCTGCCCGAGAAATAGCGTGGTATGATGGGATTTCATTTTAATATCCTCGCATAGCTGCCTGTTCATCTCGGCAAGTGCCATTTCCAGAGTAATCGAATGCTGGATGAATCCTAAACTTTCACAGTACGAGTACTTTTTAGTCTTTCATGACTATCCCTGTGATTCTTTCCGACTTTGAGAAAAACGTCAGAATATCACACACTGATTGGAGACTCCAAATCGTGCACTATCTAGACTATCTCCACTACCTAGGTAGGCAGAGCCGTGATCGCATACTTGCGTTATCTCAGGCGGTGGGCTCTTTATCTGCCGGTGAATGCGGGATAAACCTAGACCCTCACCAAGTTGGCTGCCGAGTAGGTGAGGTGGGATGATTTGAGGTGTGGTGCATGCACCATATGCTCCTCCATGGTTACCCCTCCGACCCTGCAGGTAGGCCCATCCAGAGTGTTGGGAACAATTCCCCATGGACATGGTGAGTGTCTAGGACCTCGGGTTGATGAAATATCCCTTCTTCAAATACGCTCCAATGCTCATGCCCCAGGACACCGTGCTATTTTCTTCATTTGAGGCTTGATTGGTAGACTCTTGGTCCATGGGCGACTAGTGACGACCGCTTCCAGAGCAAGATGGGTTGCCACGGGCTCTCAAAGCCCTTCACTATCGCCATCATCGGCGGCGGGATCGGCGGCGTATCTCTGGCCATCAGTCTGGCCGCCCAGGGTGTACCTTTCCACATCTACGAGTCCGCTCAATCGTTTGGAGAGATTGGAGCCGGCGTGACATTCGGGCCCAACGTCATCCGCGCCATCCACGGCATCTCGCCAGCGATGCTGCGCGCATATGCCAAGCACGTCACCACCAACGAGCCGCCAGAGTTGGCTGACGCTTTCCTGACGTATAGGCGAGGATATCTCGGAGTAGGTGTAACGGAGGCGGCATACAAGAGCTGGACGCCGCAGAAATTGTTCAACTTGACCGGAGAGGTACAGGAGATCGATGGTATGAAGTTTCCCGTGAGGTGTAGCGTGCATCGCGCTCACTTGCTGGATGAGCTTGTCCGCTTGCTTCCCGCAGGAACGACGTCCTTTGGAAAAGCGTTGGCCAAGATTGAAGAGAACGGTGAGAGTGAAGGAGATGAAGTTACACTCCACTTTGCCGATGGGTCAATTGCTATGGCCTCCGCGGTCATCGGTTGCGACGGAATTAAAAGTGTTACGAGAAAGCATCTGCATGGGCCAAATGCTGAGGCTGAATATTCTGGGTTCTTCGGATACCGTGCTATGGCACCACGGACGGAGTATGAAAGGGTATTGGGTCATGAATTGGCAGCAACAGGGAATCACTTTCTTTATGGTAACGGCTACGCCATCGCGTACCCCGTCGATCATGGCTCGGCTCTGAATATGTTTGCGACTTGCGTTCAACCGGGAAGTGCTTGGGAGGACAAGGAGTGGAAAATTGTATCAAACAAGGAGGGGCTCTTGCAAGACCTTCAGGGGTGGCATCCAGGTGTGGTGGAGCTTCTACTCAAGCAAGGCAACGGCGAGAAGTGGGCCATGTTTCACAGCCCACATGGCCAGCCCTACTATCGGAACCGAGTATGTCTGCTTGGGGATGCTGCCCATGCCACAACACCTCACATGGGAGCCGGCGCAGGTATGGCGATTGAGGATAGTTTAATTCTGGGACGACTGCTAGGGGCTATCGACAGCTCAGCTGACCTGGTGGATGTTTTCAGAGCGTACGACACAGTACGGAGGCCACGGACACAAGAGGTGATCAGGGAAAGTAAAAACAATGTTGCAAGATACATGGCTATTTCGGGAGCTGAGGGGAAAGAACTTGAGCGGCTGAATAAAGAGTCACATGTTGAGTTCGGCCGAATCTTCGATTTCGATCTGGAGCAAAGCCTCTCGTATGCAATGTTAGTTTTGAAGGCCAACTAGGAAGAATCACTTGTTTCCAACATACCCTTGCATACGTCACATTTATTTTGGTCGCCTGGGGTTATTAATGTAATCCGATATCAACTATTCACTTGTGCTTTATACATTGAATACTTTTCTAGTATGCAAGCCTTGCAGACCCACTGAGTAATATAATCCGTCACTTACCTTACGATTAAATTGTTTATGAATATAAAGCTTTCGAGCATTCTCCATTGTATGAAGGAAACTGTTACAGCTTTTATAGCTATATCAACAGCCTAAAAAACAACAACTACAACTACTTATGAATATAAATGAATGGGCAGTAAAGTACTACAACTATCATATCACTTAGTATCATACAAGCTCTAGTATATTAGCTCAAGTGTTAAATTTAGAAACACAATAATATAGTTACATTTAGAGTCTATTTAGTAGTATACTAAGTATCCTACAAGGGTCTGTCCGTACTATATAAACTGGATTTCAATACGAAAGGGTAGTGTTAAGGAAGGTATGTTTAATAGCAAGAATGACCTTATTATTGCTTTCTTCGAGAGGATGTCTGATGTAGTGCAAAATCATAGTATTCAAAAAGCATGAAAAATCTGTCTGTAACTATAGAAGACGGGTGGCAGCCAAGGCTTTTATAGCCAGCCCAGGGCCGAAGGCCGTACCAAACGGCCCGTGCCAACTATCCCTCTAGAAAATTCATACCAATGTCGCTCTTAGTACAGCAACTAGACGTTTACTCTTATCTGAATTCATCTCATTATATAAGTCTATTGCTTAGCGCAGTATATTTCTAGTATACAAGTATAAATCTGTAAGTTCTCCCCTTGACTTCCCATTGAGACCCACGACCACACATGGGTAGCTCTCATCCTAGTCCGCGGTTCTCTTAGCGACTGTTCACACAGCAGCCCGCGGATATCTCCGAACCACATTTCTGATATTTACCGACACGAAAGCTTCTAGCTGCCTTTCCCAACTGCTCCCAGAGAGCCCTCCTAGCCACCCGAGTGATGGGCGCCTCGGTCTCGTCATACCAGCGACGGCTGAGGATTATGTAAAGCCCCCCCCCCCTTCCTGCCTGACCGTGTCTCCCAGGATCCACTGCTTGTGCCACGTGCAATCGTCCTAGTAGAGAATGACTTTTATTCCAGGTGGGCAACTGGACGTCCTCGATGTTGATCCTTTCGCTTTGGGGTGGTTTCCTGCGGCAGGCGCCGTGGAACTTAGCGCAAGCGTTTTTGTCAGGCCCCGATTCGATGCAGGTACGAGGGGTCCAAGCTGGGACTCGGCCTTGTTAATCCGATCTACGATATCCTTGGACGTAGAAGCTGGCGTCTCTGGGCCTCATGATGAGTCCTGTGCCAAAAGAAACGTCGGCTGTTGTCACTAGGTGGACCTCACGGACCTGGATCAGCAGCGGGATACAGACCTATTGGCCTCGTCTACCCGAGCCCTAAATACCTAATAGACTGGTCGCACCGATCATCCATGGCTGGATGTGGGCCCGTAGTCCTTCTATACGCAGAGCGGACTTGGCCTGCGTGCATGCTTGGGGAGGGGGGAGGGGTGATTCCTCGCCCCAATCAGTCCTCTCGAAGTCATAGTGGACCTGGATAGAAAAGAAGGTTGTCTTCAAGCACAGCTTCAGAAACCTGCGATGCGCGTCCGACAGCCGTGACACGCGACACAGCTAGCTCCTCACCCGATTGTTGACGAGAGGTCTCAGCCAGGTAGATGAAGTCCTTCCGGCCGTCCTTCTCCGTGAGATGCTCTACGAGCATGCTGCAAGAGGAGCAGTTTGTTCGGCGGCTTGTCGCAGGACGGCGGTGAGGGCATACCCTCGATAGGGGAAACTGGCTGTCGAGAATGCTTGGATATCAAAGCCCTGGCAGAGTGAGCACAGTGGCATTTTGGAAGATCTTTTATCGTGTCCGGCGATTTTGGCATGAGATTGCAGAGGGAAAAGATCGAGTGAAAGTCTCGACTCTCTAACGCCACGATATAGGTACTTTTGTAAAAGCGGCGGCCTCCACCAAGCGCGCAGTCGGGTGAGGCGCTGAGGCTGCTCTCATGCGTACAACAAAGTTTCATGCACGCATCACGGACAATTCAGCTTCTCGTCGAGCACAGCTATTTTGAGGTCTAGCCTGCTGCATGTGCTGATCCACGGAGGAAATGCTTCAGGGGAAGGCCACGACGGCAAGGTCAAGACGCGAATCTCGTTTTCGGGGTTCTTGATACCCACTGAGCCATATAGCGTTCGCAAGGAGAACAAGACAGCTGCAAGAACAAGGAGCTACAGGGTGCCGCCTATCTGTGTCGCAATCTTTTGTGATGTTGCACAGGTTTAATGAGAAAGTACGCTTGGTTGACTCAATCCAGATCGAACACTAAAATATATTGGACCAGGCACCATCTTCTCCTCGTGTATTGATCTTTGTGGTGGATCCTGAAGGGGATTCGAACCCTGCCATGCTTTTTTGGAAGAGCTTGGCGGTGGCCCTGGGTACAATCGCTTGTGCAAACGCACTTTTGGGCCCGTGGGCTGAGTTGATTGTCTTCAGAGAACACAGTCGCCGCCTGGCTTAGAACACTGAACCGATGGAAGAGGGAAGGTTCGACCATGTCTCATGTCGTAGACTCTTCTGGGCCAGACTCTCTCGAAGATGGGCTTTGGGCCAACGACGTGACCTCGGGAGCACCGGATGGATCCATGGATGGTACACGGCTCATGTTGCCGAGGAAGACTAATTGAACTCTAAGAAAATTGAAAATCTGTCGAGGCTGGTCATCAAGACCAAGGAACCGGCGATGCATCATCATTTTGAGTACCAAATACATACCTAAATAGGCTAGGTAGGGCGTGATTCAGTCCCGCAAGAGACAGAGACGAAGCTATCACGGGATGAACCATTCTAAAAGATGGTTTCCTATCAGCGAATCCAGGCGCCACCTCATTTTGCATCAATCCACGTCCATCACAGCGTTTTGATCGATCACCTTTACTGCAGACATCCGGTTCGCGTATGCACGCTGAGTTTCAGGTTTCACCCGTGATGTTTTAGAGGAACTTTAAGCGCTTGACTCTCACAAGCCTAGCGAGAACTCTCAATCTGTCAGTATGAATACTCCGCAAGGTCCAGCGAACGCAAGATGTGGTGCAAATTGAACGGGTGAGTTCATCCCTATTCAAGTGATGTTATTTCATGTGCGGGAGTCCCGGATTCCACTTCGGACCCTGCGTTCCAAGATCAACCAGTTGGCAACCAAGAGACTACTATCTTTAGGTTTTTTTTTGATCTTCAAGTACCCAACACCCCAGCATCCTTGATCAAATGTCTCGCCTGCGACGCAACGGCGGCACCACGCTGACGGTGGTAAGCACTTGCACTTCGCCAGCCCGCCAGCTTGGAACCAGCGGCCGCGATGCTAATGCAGTACTACCCAAGCACGTCCCTCATGTGGCTTCGATCACGACGGCAGGATGCAGCCGATTCAGCCAGAGACGCGGCCTGTACGTTGAGACACCACAGTAGGTAGGTTCAGCTGATGAACCCGCTCCGCGAGCACAGCCTTCCGCCCAGAAAGGCACGCTGTCGCCAGCAAGATTGCGGTGGACTCAATCGGCCTCGAAGGGCAATGATTGCTCATTCTCCCGGCCGTGGTTGGGGAAATAGTGGGCCGCTAGACGAGGGTGTTTGCGTAGGTGTGGATGTGGCTCGCCGGGCGCTCTGCGTGCCTAGTTTTCTTTTTCGTGCCTTGGAGGTATGCTGCTCACGCGCCGGGTTACCCATGGCTGCGGCGAACTTTGGTTCACATTGAAAGCATATCTTCGAAATGTCTCAACATGTCGATGGGTCGATCTATTGTAATTGCAGAATAAGCTTTCTCCAAAGGATATATGGGCGCCCTCGCCGGAGATTATAGTAGAGGACGTTTCCCGTTCAGTCCGTTGCACATCCGAATGTCGTTGATGAACTTTAAATGCAGTTTGATACCCAGCTCATGTGTTCACTTTCAAGGTTGCATTTTGATTCCCCAACCTTGCGCCGTGCAGATTTGGAAGATGGGGTTTTTTGTGCGGTCGTTTGTTTTTCTTGCTTTGCATTCGGCTTCGGTTCTTGGGCTTCTCGCCACGCACGATAATAATTTCACTCCAGATCATGTCCTTCAGATAACGGCACAAAATATCTCACAAGCCTGCAATCAGAGGTACTCCGCAGTTGTTAACGGCACTTCTCCGGGTCCTGAAATTCGACTGCAGGCAGGACGCGCTTCGTGGATACGTGTGTATAATGATATGGAAGACACGAACCTGACCATGGTAAGTTGAGACTCTCCGTTGTGTAAATTTACTACATACGGGAAGCTGACCATAGTTCACACGAGTAGCACTGGCATGGGCTGTCCCAGCGCATGGCTCAGTTCTCTGACGGCTCTCCGTTGGCTTCACAATGGCCAATACCACCCAAGAACTTTTTCGACTACGAAATTCAAGTCCAGAAGGAAGACGCGGGGACCTACTTTTACCACGGTCATATTGGTATGCAAGCTCTAACGGTCACGGGTGCGCTCATTGTTGAGGATTGCGGTCCTCCTCCTTACGAGTACGATGATGAACGTACTCTTGTATGGCACGAGCATTTCACGCAGACAGATGAGGTTTTCGAGAAGGGGCTTGTCGCTGTTCCCCTGAGCTTCGGTGGCGAAGTGCAGGCCCTCATGTTGAACGGACAAGGCGTGGCGATCAACCACACAGCCGGCGAAATACCGGGAGATCAGTCATGCCAACTGCCCCTCGTGGAGGTCGAGCCAGATACGACTTACAGGTTTCGTTTTATTGGAGCAACCAGTCTGGCTCACTCGACAATGTCATTCGAAGGTCATGAACTCCTTACTATCATTGCTGTGGACGGCGGGCAGTACACGCAGCCGGCAGCTACTTACCGGATGCAATTGGGGAGTGGGCAGCGCTTTGATGTCCTCTTCAAGACAAAGAGCGCTGATGAGCTCAAAGCTGCCGGAAAGACAGACTACTTCATCCAGTTCGAAACCCGGGACCGACCATCGGTGTATCGAGGTTACGGAGTGCTCCGCTACAAGACAGATTCGACACCGTCTGCATCTCCACAGCCTCCCTCAACACCTATCTTCCGCCTTCCCAATGCTACCTACGACTGGCTCGAAAACACACTGCAACCTCTGTATCCGGATCCGGATTTTCCCGCCCTTGGCGAAGTCACCCGCCGCGTCGTCCTGGATGCGCGGCAATTGATCAGCTCGACGACTAACCAGACTATCTGGCAGATGAATGGGCTCAACTGGAACGAGATCGTGGCTCACCAAGTCCCACTGCTGGTCGATATCTACCTCCGGGGTGAGGCCGCCATGCCTAACTACGACGTAGCGTTGGCCAACCAGGGATGGGACCCTACAACGAAGGCGTTCCCTGTCAAACTGGGCGAGGTACTGGAGATTGTGTTCCAGAATACGGGTTCACTGGTCAACAACAACGGTGGCGTGGATGTCCATCCTTTCCACGCTCATGGCCAGCATTTTTATGATCTGGGGAGTGGCAATGGGACATATGATCCCGCTGCTGCAGAGGCGGCCATCACCAGAGCTCAATACACGCCTGTGAAGAGAGATACTACCATGTTGTACCGGTATGGGACAGCGACCACTGCTGGTTCGCTGGCGGGCTGGAGGGCTTGGAGACTCCGTGTTTCGGAACCAGGCGTGTGGATGATTCACTGTCACACTTTGCAACACATGGTTATGGGTATGTTCTCCTTCGCCTCCCCGAAGCGTTTTCCCTAGGCTGGGTATCTCGCTAACATGAGCCAGGCATGCAAACCGTATGGGTGAATGGAGAAGCTAGTGACATCCAAAAGTCGCCGACAGACTTGAGCGCCGGATACTTCAGTTTCGGTGGAAGTGTCTATGGGAGTGCTTCTTCACCACCACAGGTCAACGAACAGTTCGATCACGGCGGAGACTCGTGCAAGGCGTCTACATGAGGTGATGAAATCAAAATCGGGGATTATAACATGATATTGCATTTTCCAAACGACGTGGTAATAATACATGAAGAGCAGTTGTAATGTACAAAAAGACGCGGTGTAGATAGCAACGCTTAGCATGGATAATGGATGTCAGAACTTTTTGTGACCCTCTATGCCGTCCTTGAACTCCTGAAAATATTTTGACTGGTGACTGAGCTCCTAGCACTTCTGTCCCGCGATTCCACCGGGGTTGTAAGTCCGGATGCCCGAGGCAACGTGCTCGGCCTCGCACTGTATCTTGTCTTCCTTATCTTCGGCTGGGGAGGCGTCTTCGCCAGGGCCCTCGTGATTCTTCCTGACCCGCCAACAACCAGCTTTCTCCTTTGTACTGCCGCCGCTTCTGCAGCTGCAGCTCTTTCAGCATCTGCTTGTACGACGTCTCCATACTTCGGTGGTCCATCCGGGTCAGGGGCTTCTACCACTGCGGAGGGTACTGATATTACATCGTCATCGGTATGTGATGTGCTTGCGTATGAATGCACTCTTGGTGCCGGCCTTGGTGTGAACAATTGGCTCGAATGAGAACCGCTCGCGGGCCGCCGAGGTTGGCCTCCGTACACAGACGGTGGCGGGGAGGAGGCAGAAGGACCTTGAGGCTGTATGTGAGGGTAAGGGAGGCCAGGAACCGCCGTCAACGTGGCTGATGTTCTAGGCGTGACAGCCAAGCTCCTCGACAAGGGAGTCAACTCGATCTCCTCTTGCACTCCGATCAGACCATCAGTGCCTTCCAGGTCCTTCAAGTATTTCAGCCTGGCCAGGCCTCGTGGTCTCAATTCCAATGGCGGCAAGTCTGCTCCCATCTGTCCTACTAACTGGGATCCGATCGTCGCAATGTGGACTGCGTCCAACCTCGATGCGAATGTGGGCATCCGGTACGTGAAGACTGCCAGAAAGACCAAGCCCGCGATCTCTACCAGCATGAGGAACGATACCACCGCCTTGGATGGATCTCGCATGTTTGGTCTGATAACCGAGGTCCCATTGCTAATGTAGATCGGCCGTGCACTGTCGAACTTCGAAGCGTCGGCCGTCAGGGTCAACAAGGCCTCATTGGCGAGGTACATGCCCGCCGAGAGTGCGCCTTCAGTACTGCCATTGTAGCCGAAGCCCGAGAACCATTCTGCCACCATCCTGCTGACGTCGCCAACGATCTGGTCGTTTGTAGAATTCCAGGTCTCGACGTTTTGACTGTCCGATTCTAGGCTGGGAAGCTTTCCCGGGAAATTCAAGAAGCTGCATTCGAGGTTGGCGGAAGCGAACCCGTTGCGAAAGTATCCGGTATACGCCGAGAAGGGCAAACCACGTAGACAAGCAGAAAGAAAGGCGTCACGTTCTTCCTGGGTGGTCGAGGCGTTTTGCACCGGGTAAAACCAGGACTCCTCGCCCAGCATGGCGTTGATGAGAACTGTCAGCGGTCCAGGGGTGGTTTGATTCCAGTTGTCGAACGGATCGGCACCGTAACGAAATTCCAGGGCGTCAGTCTTGTTATGGGGATCCCTACAGCTTCAAGTCAGCGGTGGTGGACCGAGAGTCGCAAAAAAAGAACAAAGAACCCAAATACACGCACGATTCAGCAGGAGGCTTCGTCGAAAGAGCCTCGGCATCATTGAAACTCGCCTCAAGGACCGCTTGACTGGGCCATTCTTGAAGAAGCTCGCCAGCGTTTCCGTCATTTTGGTCGTTCGGCAACTCAAAGTATCCTCTAGTGGTACGAGCCACGCAATGAATAGTTAAATCGTTCACGGCTGTCAATTTCATGGCGGAGATGTTCGCGATGAGGCTTCCGGACGGTATATAATTATCCACCCACAGCTCTTCCACGATGTCTTGACGGTTTCGCTCTATGGTCCACGGTGTCAATGTATAATTCCCTGGGACGCAGAAGCGATTTTGTGTTTCTTTGTTGCTAAAGCTCCCAGCGAGTGGTTTCGGCCCCGGGCAGACCTCGGGAAAGGATGATCGAGGTACGACGTCGCATGATACCGTCGAGTTGAACCGGATGGCGTGTTCTCTCAGCACGCCTGTGTTGAAAGTTTGCGGGAAATTGCTGACAAAGAATGGGATCTCTTCGATACTGGTCTTCTGGTAATAATACAGCGTATTGCCCCAATCCGTGGCCCAATTGTCACCCTCACCGGCGACTTCGGGCCAGATGTGATTCAGGCTGTCCAGGGTCGAGAGTGTAGGCAGCTGGTTACGGACTTTCCGGGCAACAAGGTTGCCAGGAGCCATCGACATGTCCGCTGGTTCAGGATCGTAACCTCCAACAATATATCCAAATTGCTTCGGCTTGTGGCAAGCTGCGTTGCTATTCTTCGGATACGGAACATCGTTGCAGGCGGCGATCCTAACCTCTTCCACGCGGACAGCGGATATCTGTAGTAGAGGCAGGATCATTGCTAATTTATACAGCGGATTAGTATACTAGTCGATGTATAAAGAAGAGAGTCAAACCACAACAAAGCGCCCCGTCAAAGACTGGAACTCACCCAAAACGACAAGAGTCGACCCAGCAGTCGCTAACCATGTTCTCCTGTCCCCGTTGATCCTCATCCAACATCCGTCTGCAAAAGCCAACAAGTCCCTCGCATTAAGTCTCTGGCCGGGCCGAACGTTCTGAACAAACGCAACAGAAGCATGAGCGAGGACGGCCGTGACCACCGGGAAGGCCAGCGTTGAGCACAAACACGCGAGGATATTCGAGGCCCGCACCCACCTCGGCACCCAGGCGATGTCGTTGGGCGTATACCATCCGGAGGTCTGATATGATGTCCCATACCACGTCAGAGGTTTGACGTCGAGGACGCAGAGGATGATCCATGGAATGACCAGCAGGGGCAAGTAGAGAGAGAGGATGATGATGGTGGACCAGTGATATCTGACGAGGGTTGGCGGGTATGGTGACGGTCGAGGGCGAGCTCTCCCTCTGACAGAGACTCTTGGCGGGCCACCTCTAGCAAGACGGGTCCGTGGTGTCGACGATCTTCCCGATATGCTCGTGAGTGTCTGGACACGGAGGTTGCGGGGAGCTCTTCGGCTGCTGTGGGTGGGAAAAGAAGGAGAACGTGCGCGGGGAAGAGTCCCGGTGGTACTAGTGGTGGAAGCAGATGGAGCTCGACGAGGCAGCGTTGGGTTTGGGAGAGGGTCCGGATGCTGTGGCGCCCGAGGGGACGCTGGCGGAGATCCTGCGCTGCTGCTTGCGCTGGAGCCCAAGGTGGCCCTGAGGGGCGTTGTCATATTCGAAGAACGATCATCTGCCTCGCCTGCTGAATACAGGCAGGGCAGGGCAAGGCGAGAGCGGCTGAGCGGACAGTAGCGGCGGTGACGAGGCCTTCAGCTAGCTCTGGATACGCACGATGCACCCTCGGAGCGGCGGTGATGAATGCCGGTCATTGTTGGGACGATTCGACGCCCTTGATGTTCAAAGCCCGAGGGACGACGGGTGAAAATGCCGAGGAGCTTGGGCTAGGAACGTCTTTGGAAGTCCCGTGACAGCATCAAAACAGATGTTGTTCCGCATCTGATGTGTGGCATCATGCGATGTTTGCATCCGGGAACAACTTAGAGCTGCAGCTCTTGCATATCTACCCGGGGGAAAAAGGTCGCGGCGCCCCAGCCTACATCACGAAGGCGCATGTGAGCAGGGCTGGCATATCGACGCTGAGAGGGGATACACCTTCGGGGTTCAAACAGGCGTGTTACCAAGCTGTACTGATGCAGGGTAGTATAATGTGGACCAAATCAAGAGTAAGATAAGGTTACTTCCCATCGGCAAGACTATCCGTCCTGATATCACTTGCCTATTCGAGGCTGAAGAGACAAGTCGGCCTGCATAAGCGCGCATGAGAGCAGGAAACCCGAGTTCCAAAGCGGCGAGCCATGAGCAGCTGTTTCGCAGTCTGGAATCCGAGAGGTATGTTACCTTGTTTGGGGAGACGAGACTCAGGCTCGCTAGATTTACATCAAGGAGCTGGAGTACCACCTGCAATAAGCACTAGTAAGACATAATTGTAAAGCGATTATGAAAAGTCACTCGAACCACCTTGAATCCTGATTTCAGTTTACATAGAAGTAGCTTGTGGAAGAAATCAACGTTTTGAAAACCCGACACTAGGTCGAAAGGGGAAGGCGAATGGGGACGGGACGATGTACAGAAATGTACTACAAAATCTGGTCTGAGGATACAAAGTCGACGGATAAAGTGATATCATATATTCTGAGCCCTTGTCGGCCGAGAGGAAGATTAGAAAACTGGAGCGGTGGGGGGGGGGGTCCAGCCTCACACAATGTGCCCACAGCCTTGCTCAATCGGCTCGATTGACTTAACCGGCCAGGTAATTTCACAACAGACAATCCGGGTGACAAATTGTAAAACGATAGCAATTAATATAGAAATTATCCACTGGATTGACCTCTTTCTCGACCAGAACAACAAAAAAGGTAGGAGTGGTTCTCTGTTTAGTGCACCTGCAGTCGAACATGGTTGGCATTCTTCACTGAAGTATCGGAGCAAGATGTCTTCTTTCATCGACTCGTTATAGAAATCTGAAATAATAATCTGTGAAATATCATGGAGGATCTTCGACTGCGTACTAAACGATACCTTTCAGTGCCAGGTTCTTCAATATTCGAATCTCTCTCTAAATTATATGAAATTGAACATCCACCACGTTTAACACGATTCCTTCGCAAGCCCCCCCCCTCCCCATCAAGAACTCGAGGTCAACGCCTCAGCAACAGAAAACCCCCTCCTAG
>MUZH01003763.1:0-22704 GCA_003012965.1 Juglanconis oblonga
GTTTATATCTTTGCCGATAATTACCTTAAGATAAAATTTAAAATTTATAGATAGGAATTTTATACTAAGTCTAGTTTTCTTAAAGAGGTAGTATAAAAGGTAGGTAATAAGCCGGATCTAAGTAATTTAGAGCAATATATCGTCGATAATATCTTTAATCTAATCTAAAATAGCAAGATATCGAGCTCCGGTAGCCTATTTTTCGGAAATTTCGATAGGGGCGATTTATAGCTCTTTATCGTATATCTTTTTAGCTATTTCTTCGTCGATAGGCTTAGGCTCCGATAGCTTCTCCCCCTATTCCGCGCTTAGTTTCTTCTCCTATTTATTATATTTAGTAACCTATTTAGTATATAGTTACTTATTTTGCTTCTAAATATATTACGTAAGGGTAAGGAAGTTATTATTAATTTTAAGCAGGTCGGTATTAGTATTTAGAGCTTTAGGTTTAATATCGTTCTAAATATTACGGATTATATAATAATATTAGAGCTGGATATACTAAGGTAGGAAGGTTAGTCGGCTAGTTAGAATAACCGTACCCTTCTCGATTCTTTCGGAAGATAATACTATTACGAGCTGGAAAAGCGAGGAAAAAAATAGTAAATAAAGGCTCTGCTCTATAACTTAAAGGGAAATTAAAATTCGAACCGGACTTATAACTAAGACGAGCAGGCTAAGGCGTTAGTAAGAGGAAACTATGCATTCTACTGCTCTTAGCTAGAACTATGGAAAGAGAGAAAAGGAGCAGTAGAAGGTCTATATAGTAGAATGGAGCGATGAAGTAGGCCTATATCCCTGTCATATTTAGTTATTCGCTTAGTTAGGCACTGGAAGAGCTACTTAAATAGGGCCTTTAAGGGCCCTGGAAGGAAGGATCTTAGTCTTCTTTCTTCAGTATGCAACTTAGAATCTATTCGTTTCACTACCTAGACGAACACCCCGTATAGGTACGGAAAGTTATTCCAATAATATTAACATCTTAAAAAAATAATAACTACTTATTTACTTATAGTAACTAATTAAAATTATTATCTTAATCTTAATGCTAGTTAAATTAGTTAGTTTAATCTTCTTTTAAGAGAGGAATCCTCCTTATAGAAGTTTACCTTTATATATTTGTCCTATTAAACACTTTATAGTTTATCTTATTATTAGTATTAATGCTTACTGCTTTATATATCTCGTTATAAGTCGCTATAAGCTCTTTTTAGATAAAATACTTAAGGCAACGTATTATATAATAAGTAAATCTAACTAGCTAGCCTAGCTAAAGTGCTAATTTAAGCTATAATTAAGTTTCCTAGAGATAAATTATATAGCCTTAACTGCGATATAAGATTCTAGTCGCGCGTTAGATTAATATAAGAATTTTTATAACAGGGATATAGACCTACTTCATTGCTCCTATCTACTATATAGACCTTCTACTGCTCCTTTCTCCTTTTTCCATAGTTCTAGCTCAGAGCAGTGGAATGCACAATTTCCTCTCACCAACGTCTGGCCTGCTCGTCTCAATTAATTAAAACCTAAGAGAGGGGGGGGGGGCTTTCAGGATCCGGGCTAGAGGTCGCTGCAGCCTACTTTTTCCTCACCCGCCCCCGCCTCTGTTATCTACCGACCTATTTCTACCCTAATACTACCTGATCAAGTCCATTCCTTACCGACTATAAACCGTATTATAAAATAAAATATTAATTACATTCCTACCTTAATCCCTATTAAGGTAGGGAGGGGGTCGATTACGGTAGGATCGTTTATAACCCTGCTCTATACCTATTTTAACACATTCTATAAGTGCTTCATGAAAAACACTCCCTTGGTCTTGTTCTAAGTTTCTTCGTAATCATTAATACAGTCAGCTGTTCAGGAAAACATATCATGCAGCCCTTTACTAAAGGTGTCCAACACCAACTGCCTCTGCCTCTCCAGACGTCTCCCTCTTCATGTTGTCATTGAAATGGCTGGGAATGCATACGTACTTCACCAACCTACTAACCTCCCAACCGCGGTGACCACTGCAGTCCTTACAACCTTTCCTAGCCATTTCAAGGCCTACCACGCCATCCATACTCCCATTCATTCCACTTGCGGTGGCACCAAGGCCGGTCCAGCTCAGTCTCTTCTTCTCACCCTTAGTACGGTGCGAGGCAGAATCCTTGGCCAGAGCGGCAAACTCGCGCTTCTCTGCGAGGTCTCTATCAATCGTCATGAGGCCATCCAAGATGCTGAGTGTTTGATGGCCGGATGAGGCAGATGCGGATGAGTTGTTGGATTGTAAGCCGTCAGGGAACAGGCAGGACAAGTAGTTGTTGAGAGACATCAGCGGGCGTGAGCAGGCCTTCACCCTGACAGATGTATTGACAGACTTCCCTAATGATTTAGACGTGTCATTTTCGTTTGATACAGAGGGACCGTGGTGGACGGCACCAGGGCAGCTCAGCATGAACACAGCGCCACAGAAGCGTCCTTCCAGGTCCTCATGAACACTACGCAGAACACCCATGCGGGCGAAAGGATCATTAGAGAAGGCGAAGTGCTCGATGTGGGGACTGCGACGCTCGGTAATGAATTCCGGGGCGTGGACTTGCTGCTTTCCGATGGCCTTTGACTCTGCAAGAGGGCCACCTAAGGGTGTGACAAACTCCACCGCCGCGGCTCCGAAAGTGTAAATCTCCAACTTGGAAATCTTTTCGACCGGTACGTCGGCGTACAGCTGACGGAGGACTTGTGACATGGTAATGGCGCCAACATTGTGAGCGAGTATGACAGTGCGGTTGCTTTTGTTGTCCAGCAGGGCTGTGCGGATTTGGGTGTACAAAGCGCGAGAGGAATTCGAAGGAAGGACGATATTCAGAGATCGCTGCAGGAGGATGGACAAAAAGTCAACGGGAAGACCATGCGTCGGCTCATGGACAGCCATGATGGTCCTGCTGAAGAGTTTGGCCAACGCAGGGAGAGTCCTCTTGGTCAGCGACCTCAAGCTTTGCAAGTGTTAGCTAGAGCTTTCCATGCCATGAAAGTCTTAAGTAATTACCCCGTTCCCATCCCCCCCACAAAGAACCACCGCTCATCATCAACTTCCTGGCCCATCATCCACCCATCCGCTGCAGGGGCTGGGGACCGAATGACCTCCCCTCTAAGACCACGACCGTTCAGGGACCAGCTCATTCCTATCACGAGAGCGCTGCAGCACCCGACCCAAGCCGCGAACAGCGCACCAGGGAGAGCCAACCAGAGGGGAATCGCTGAGACGAGCATGTATGTTTCCAGCAGCGCCAGACCGACATGCTGAATCATCTCGACGACATCCACCCGGGCGATGACAGCGCCATGAATCAACGAAGGTAGGAGGCGGATAGCTTGCGAGGCATCGTTGCGGAGCCGCTGGGCGATAGAACGCTGAGAGTTTGGTGTTGTACCACAGGCGCCGTCAATTAGTGTCGGGATGTAGGTGACGGAAGGAAACAGATGTCCCTGTTCCGAGTTGGACTTCGTCGCTCCATTGAGCTTTGAGAGTGATTTGCTCCTGAGCGATGTACTTGGCGATCTAGAAGGCGAGAGGAATGGCATGATGGTGTGTGCAATCTGGAGGTCACCTTGTCCAGAGGATGAAAGAAATTCAACGGAGTCTCTATGAATTCGGTTGATCTGGCGATGAACTATCTATTATATGGTCGCCGACTTTTTGTTATTCATTCCAGCCGCTCCGATGTTGATTCCGCACATTCCTTGAGAGCCTCGCTATTCAGTGTGCATTAATCAGCAGGCTTGAGGATTGGTCCAGTTTCAATTGCCCACTCCATCAAGAATCTGCTAATATTGAACTAATCGTTGCCGTCGTATGAGTGGTCGTGGCCCTTCTACTACAACTTCGATGCATTCCATAAAAATTGCCGTCGACGGCCCGTAGGTGAGAATGTGCCGATTCGCCGTCGTGAATTTGTCGTTGTCAATGGAGTGAAACACTCATGCTCAAACCGTCCAATAAGTTGAAAGTCCAGACGAGACCTTGGGATATCCACCAAATATAACAATAGCCGAGCGGGAAGCAACAACAGTAATAACACTGTCATGGTAGTAATAATAATAATAAAACATATTCGCCGTGTCTTCTTGATATAGAACCTGTCTGCGCTGTCCTCCGGTTTCTGGTACCATGCAGCAACGTCCCTGCTCTGATTCGGATGAAGAAGGCCTTCCTTTGGTCCGTTGACTGAGAACCACGTGCGAGCGCAATAACCTCTCTTAATGCTCAGGTGACTCGGGAGACTCGGGAGACGACGCCCAAAACCCCCGACCTCTTCGAAGAACCTCTTACTATGTACGCAATGGCAAACAGTTTGGCGATGGATGGAGGAGCCTGGACCTCGGTTTCGCAGCCGGGAGATCGCCAAGAATGTACAGGGTTTCATTTCTTTGGTACGATAATATACAATGAACAGGAGGGATTTCACCGATAATCAATAATCGATCCCGGAGCTTGGTAACTTGTACTCATCCACCCTTGATACGAAGCGTCGAAAATAGCTATTCTGGGTTGGGAAAAAAAATGCTCACTATCCTTGCGTACTTTTGCACAAGGCATCCGGAAGAACGACCAAGACAAAAGCTGCTGATCCTGGCGCTTGTGAGGACGTCGCATCTGTGATGCTGATCGTCTGGAGCCACACGCGCCAGCTATACACGAGGCGCGATGTGGCCGTCTGCCTGGTGAGGTGGCAGGGTAGAAAAGAGTACGTTCAAGAGAAATTTCAACGGAAACATGGAGAAAGGTTGTATGAAGTAGCCGAGACGATTTTCATATGGTTGACTTTTCCTTCGGAGAGCTATGGACAGCTTATGCTTGCCGCGCCAAAGATTCGAGAATCGGCAGGCTCGGTGTCACAGGTCCCTGAGGAAGGGCCCGCAAAACGGACCTAATCCGTGGACTCAATACTTTTAAGTTTGAGGTGGCGAGAAGCCCCCACGGCAGTCTATTTCCCAAGGGGGCTGGATGACAGGCTTGTTTGAGGTTGTCCCAGGCGGAGCCACATGAGACAACTGATAGTTATCTTGCCATGAATGGGCCTCACCGAGAGGTAGCTTAGATAGTCTCAATGCTAGGACATTCGTAGTAGAACGCGAGTCCAAGCGGGTACGTCCATGTCTTGAAACCCACATTGGAGATATTAGGGACCAGGCCCTGACTCTTTGTCAAGACTCGCGCAAAGTTTCACTCTTATGATTGCTTAGGCATGTTGAAATATTCTCGGAGCAGCCAGCATGCTTTTTAAAATTGTTTTCAGGGGTGCCAAGAAGGACCGGGTTGGGCCACAGAAAACAGACTCTCGCAAGTCAACGGGGTCACTTGGCAGAAATGTTTATAAACATTAGACAACAACATTTACTGTGTCCCAAATATCATTGGAGCTCTCATCCCATAGTTTCTCAAGAAAGACCTAGTCAACTGACGCAAGACATCATGAGAGTTCCTTCTTTTCCCCATCTTGGCCTGGCGGCTGTCTTCTTAGCTTCAGTATCAACAGGACGCACTGTCGGAAAGCCAATACGGCAAGCGTCCTCTGTGTCTATCGTCGAAGGAAACGGAACGATTCAGGCATCTTTGCCCAGCGGAGATTTTGTTAACGTCTACCTTCACGGTGCAACAATCACCTCATGGAAGACAAGTGATGGCGACGATAAGCTTCTCCTCTCCACGGCGTCGGCTCTCGACGGCAGTGCAGCGATCCGTGGAGGTATACCAGTCGTCTTTCCCAATTTTGGCTCTCCACCGACCAACCACCAGACTTCTGAACTTCCTTCTCACGGGTTTGCCAGGAACAGCACATGGACTTTCGCCGGCTCGGAGCCGCAGGACGATGAAGCCGGGGTTGTCCTTACATTCACACTCGACTCGTCTCAATTATCTGCCGAATATCAGCAAGCCTGGTCTTACTCTACTGAGTTGACTTACACCGTAAATCTTGCACAGGACAACCTTGCTGTCCACTTCAGCGTGGAGAACACAGACGCAGAAGCCATAGACTTCCAATTCCTGTTGCATACGTATCTCTCTGTGCCGGTAAGCCAGAAATTGATGAAATTAAGAAAGATCATTCACTGAATCGGATAACAGAACATCAACACCACAACCGTATCAGGCCTACAGGGAGCTATCTACCAGGACAAAACTCTCAACTACACTGTTTTCACTGAAACCTCTGACCAGCTGCGGATTGTTAACGAAACAGACCGGATATATACGCCAGTCTCCGTTGATGATCCAATCGTGCTCAACGACAACGGGAACGCACGAGTGACTATCCAGCGCGAGTCAACTCTTCCAGACGTGACAGTCTGGAACACCTGGGCTACCAAGATCCTGAAAACAGCCGACTTTGCGCCAAAGGACGCATGGCAGCATTATTTAGCTATCGAACCTGGGTCCGTCGTCAACTGGACGTCTCTTGAGCCGGGAAGCAAGTGGGAAGGAGGCGTGCAATACACGGCACATGTGCAAACATAGGTAATGGATAGGCCCAGGAATTGCCCATATATGGGAACCCTTAGGTAGCCCGCGCTTGGATACAAATCTATTACCCAAAGTATAATTTAATTATATATAAGTAGGTATTCGGGTAATATCCAAACTTGTTGGAACGAATAAACGCTGTTTGTTCGTACGGATTCATATCTACCTTAGTCAGCCTTCCAGGGCTATATAGCTAGGTCTCCGAGGGTCCCGGAGGCCCGGAGGGCCCCATGACCTTCCTTTCTTTCCTTTCTGTAGGAATACAGAGAAATTCGTATCTATTCTTCCCACGTTCATAATGCATATGGTGAATCGTCTATAGACTCTTCAACGTTCCACTTCTAGTAGTGTAATGGTATGGGCAATGCATTCGGTGCGGAACGGCCGTCGGGGAATGCCTGATGTGGCCACGACAGAGCTGCCATCCATCCGGCAGGGTCCACTACGGATGGTGAAAGAAAGTGGGGTGCGGCAAGTTTCAGGCACGCGCCGCGGTAAGCGGTGATTGGCACTAACACGCTCAGCTATCGAAGCAGTGTGGCACACCCAGCCACTTGGATACCCGTGTGATGCCTCAAAGGACAGCAAGAAACATGTGAAAGCCGCGGGAAGACGTGAGCGATTCACACCAAATTCAGATGGAGTTAGAAAGTTGAAGCTTGTGATACACAGCATACGCATGAGGGCGTGGTCTCCCTCTCGGGTGATGATGAGATGTTTGGGTCGCGTGCCCGGCGTGCCGGAGCAACATCGATTCGGATGCCCAAACCCAACTTCTTTTCATGTGACTGATACTAACTTCCGTCAGAAGCCTTCCACCTTGGTCGTGGATCACATCATACACGGCTTTGCCGTCTCCCCGCCGTCGGTTTTTGATCTGCAACACGTGGACGACTGCCACACCACACTGCAGCTGAGCAGCGTCAAACTTGTCACAACGGCCGTGCCGCCATCGTTATCCAGCATACTGTGAGCCACGACAAACAAGTCCAAGTGGCCTTGCGGCGCTCTCTTGGTCCTGAGACTTGAACAGTACAAGAACCTGGCATTGCCTTGATGTGATTCTTGAGAGACCCGAGGGACTGGAACGATCGAAACCGGAGAACCTTGTCTATTAGCAGCTCGTGATATCATTGCGACCTCGCGGTACCGAATGCCCCTGGACTTTGGATTGGTGGTCACAAAGCCCTGGGGAAGCTTCGCACGCAGGACACGGCTCCTCCACATCGGATCAGCCGCCAGAAGCTTCTTCGAAGCTCGCGAGAACAACCTTGTCGATTTCAGGGCCTCCACCACCAGGCACAAGGTTCAAATCCTCCCTTCGAGAACCGAGATCGACAGTCCGGCCTCAACATTCTCTCGGTCACCCGGTTGCTGATTCCTAAACCCCATACTGCGCTTCCTACGTCTATCTATCTATCTGTCTATGATTTATTTATCCACCTCTCAAGTTCTTTGGGAAGCATCTCAGCTCTACCAATGCGCAATCTGTTACTGGAACCTTGATATCCAGATCTCTTTCCTTGACCGCTCCCTCGTAAACCTGGAGTTCAGTGGACCGAAGCGTGGGGTGTGACCCAGCGCCCCGCGGGCATCCAGGCCCTTGACGATTCTGAATCACTGCAGCTGTCAAAAAGAAACATCGTGTGTTTTGCTCGTCGCTGACCGCCAGACCTTGCAAGCTTGATCCATCAACCGAGATTGGAACCTGGCTGCAATATCTGTGGCCCAGCCGGTCTCGTCAGTCACCACTTTGGGTCACCGCCAGCCTTCAGGGGCTGCCCAGATCACGCTCCCAGAAGCCTGCTTTGAGTTGGCACGTTGGTTGTCAATCTGCGCTCAGATCTTTTCCCTCCCGCTATCCTGGACCTGGTCACGTCCAGCGGGCTGTTGCGGGTCCAACAGCGGTTACGGAGCTGGTTGTACTTAGTAAAGGGGTCCCACAGAGGGGCAGGCGGTGGTCACCCCGAACCCACACGAGGCATCCCGGATCTTGCATCCAGGCCCAGAGGCCATGCAGCTTTGTGTACCGAAGTACCTCACCTAAGCGCCAATAGAGACGCTGATGTTCGGCGGTTTGCTGTCATACACCTGCCGGCAGCCAATCTGATGCGCCCTAAGCTTGAGGCAACGCACGCGACCGACCACCGGATCAATATTATTACTTGTGGGCGCTGGGCCTCTACTTTGTACACGCGAGATACGACACTTCAGAACCCCCCTGAAGACTTGACGACCCGCACAGTCAGACAAACACTGCACTTCATTTCTCTGCCAGGTCTCCGGCTCTCGGTATTGGCTCTTCAAAACAACTGGACTGTATTGACCGCAAGTCGCCAACGTCAACATTGGACGAAACAAAAATCATTGTCTGCGGTGCAGGTCTCGACAGCTCCAGTATTCAGGGGCCAGGGTCAACAGGGTCGATGAGGCCCGGATCAAACTCCACACAGATTTGTGCGAGGCCCGCACGAGTTCAGGCTCATAAACAGAAGCTTTTCCTTGTCATCCCAGTCACCTGAGAAGTTATTTCTCCGTTGATCAAATTTCTGGACATCGAACTAAACACCTCCGGTGTCTGCATGCGAGAAGATTGCAGTTATTCAACCGCACTCAGTCCCATGTCTCGAAGCTTACCACCCAAGAACCTCGACCAAAATGGCATCATCATCCCCGCTACCTCGATCCCACTCGAGAGCAAGCTGCTACTCGACGACGACGTACCATTCTTTTCAAGACATCGAGCTATATGAGCCGGGTTCTCAACCCGAGACGACCGGTACCTCGACAGCAACAGGCCTAGGACTTTCGGAGAAAAAGGGAGGAGCCGTCAGGAGGTCGAGGCCCTCATGGCGAGATGAAGTCGACAAACGTCCTGCCACCTTCCAGATGGTCCGCCAGGATTCCGGCTACGAATCAAGCACACCCACCCCACAAAACACGAGCTCTCCCAAGCGGCAACGAAACTCCTCCAAGCAGACATCCTCGTCACCATCGAGGTCAGACAAGGTTCCAAAGCGGCCCGGTCTTCGGCGCTCCGGCGCGAGCAAGCCGGGCGGCCCGGTCTCCCACATGCCGGGCCGGTCCAGCCTGACAATCAGCCGTCCGACGTCCCTCACTCAACAACAACAACAACAGCAAGACCTGAACCGCAAACACTCATACTTCCAATTCCCAGCACCGGAAAATTTGGAACAAGAGCAAGACCAATCAACCCGCCCGAGCGTGGACCTTGCTCCTGTTATCCTCAAGGTCAACACTGCCAACGCCGATTCCAACCAGTCCCCCGATCCCATTTCATCAAAACACCAGACATGGCCCAACTCTCCCGTCTCGCCCTTCGCCGTGCCGCCACCGACCACTCACTACTGGACATCCGATCGGACTCGCCAGCTTGAGTACGCTGCCATCGATGCCGCAAGCAAAGGCGTGCGAGGCTGGATCATGCGCCATATGGTGCCGGACTGTTTTGTTCCCCGGAACAACCGGCGAGTCGGCTTCGAGGACGATGGCGGCAGTGTGCGGCGGTATCGCCTCGATCTCGAGATCGAGTGTCCCGAGGACTCGGTGCCGCCGAGCCCGGTGGGAGAGAAGCTCCGGGGCTTCCGCGCGCGAGGCGCGAAGAGGAGTTGGTGGGCGAGGTTAAGGGGTTGCGCGTGAGGAGGCCAGGGAGCATGCGGCATGCTGGATGGCGTAATATATGAGCTTTTGCTTATTCTAATATTTTGTGCAGTCAAGCGAGTTGGATGGGAGCGGGCCGGGTTTTGCATTTTCACAAAGGCGTTTATATACCCCAGCATAGTGTTTTCATCGTCGACATTAGCAGCATATTGGATAGCGCCCGTACAGGATGCATATGGAAACAATGCAGGAGAATCAACAGACTTATTCATGAAACACACCTTCTCCTCTTGGACCCGTCTCGACGAATCGCAAGCCTCGTGTGAAAGGAAGTCCTTAAGCCTGCCCCGCATATTTCGGGGAATATTGCGAAGTCTTAACACGGCTGAATTCCCGAGGGAAGTGATAGCCAGTCTTTCTTGCCTTGGGGCCAGTTGTCTAACAGATATATGGGCCGGCTTCAACCTTAGCACGCCCCGACGGCAAGGTTCGGTAGCAAAGCCACAAACCCACCGTCGGGCCAGCAGCAAGGACCGCTACAGAGTCTTACGTACCTGGTCAATGTTCTTGGAGATTTGTTCATTCACAGCTATCTAATTCTTTACAGTCACCAGACCACACGATCCAAGACATTACTCTAACCTTAGGTTCTGTCGATCCTAGGCCAACTCGGACTCACAAGTTGCCGCGGACGCAACATCATCTTCATCATTCACATCTTCCTTCAACTCAGCCTCGATGGCGCTCTCGATACCCCGGGCGTCCTTCCACACCTTGATGACCCGGAACCCAGCAGTGTCGAGCAGACTGGTCCAGTCCTCCTGAGTCCTCTCCCGGGCGGCAAGGAGGCCCATCAGGCAAAGATCGTGCGTGGCCTGCATGACACTGGCTCCTTCGGGAGGAACAACCACGTCGGTTACTACGAGTCTGGAGTAGCCTCTCTTGAACGCCGGCACAAGATTGCTGAGAATCTGAAGGGCGAGATTGTCGGGCCAGTCGTGGAGGATGGAGTGCAGGAAGTAGATACGGCTGTCTGGAGCGTTTCACTGATATCAACAGGGCTGGACTGGCCGAGGTGAGTGTATTGGGGGAAGAGAGGGAGGGGGGGGGCGCACGAATGGCTGGCTGTGGTTTGAAAAAGTCGTGTGACACAGTTGTGACTTTGGGATCGACCTTAGCCTATATACCCAGTTTCTGAGTTAGCAGTCCATTACAAGCGCATTTCAAACACAGGTGTAGTCAAGCCCAGGAAAGTTCCAAAACGTCTTAAGATGCGGAGAATACTGGCCATTGCGACGACATCCGGGACGTCCTGGAGGATGAGGGAGCCCGCAGGCACATCAGGATGCTTCTTCAAGAAACGCATCACATCAAGTCCAGAATTCCCGCCGACATCCACGAAAATCGGGGTCTTCCTGCCCTTCTTCATGACGGTCTCGTCTACGAGGTGGTCGGTGTCGAAATACTCCGTCCAATCCTGCTTCCAGCTCGTGATGTAGGACATGGACGCTACAAAGTCTTCTTGGTATTCGGGTCGCCAGCGGCAGCGCGCGAAGAAGGACAGTCTCTCTGGATTTGTTGGCATTCCGATGTACGCGGTATCTTCTGCGTCTGCGGGATCTTGATATCCAATTGACGCGAGGTGGTCTGGGATGTTGGAGGCCATCGGTAACGTTGAGCTTGCACTATCTCGGGCGTCAGAAACATTGGTCGCTGTTGGGTGTAGCCGACGCAATTACCCGCATCGCATCGTGAAATGCATGTTTTCTGACGCCAGAGCTTCGGAAAACGCGTTTCTCCTGAACTTGTCCAGGCCCGTCTCCACCACGACTTCACGCACGGCGAGAAGGCGCATAAGCCGACCTGGCACAGTCAGTACATCTTGCCCGCACACTAATTTGCAATTAGGGGAGGTTTACGCAGAAGATTTGGGTTGCAATCCTTCTCACACATCCCGACCAGCTCATCTATCGACTTCTCGCCTCCGCCGGCTGCTCCCCACGCCCGCCATAGACCCAAGTCCATCGTTGTCTTGGTTGCGGCGTAGACATGGGGACTGACCAAGATCGTTTCCCATGCACGCTCAAATGGTGTCTGCAGGCGATGGAGATTGCGGCGAAGTGCATCGGTTAGCTCCAGCCGTTCGGCATTGCTCACATCCGGAGAGACACCATCCAGGGCGGCAATGAGGTCTTTGACCGTGGAAGACATTTTTGCTTGCGTTAGCGACCTAGCCACAGATGAGCGTGACAAAAAATGTGTCCTCGAGTCTTTCCCGGGCATGTATCACGGATCAGGCGATTAGTAGAGAAATTTTTTGCGTCAGCTCAATTTTTATACCCGGCCCGAAGGTTCACTGGCAGAGCTCCCCCACATTATGTGGACCATATCATGCAAGATGTTCGCGCGGACGGCCAACAGTCAGTTCCGGGTATGGTCGATGGAATGATGTGATGTGTCCAGATGACCGAGAGAACTGAGAGAGTGTGCGATCCAGACCTACTATGTACAAGAAGGGACCACACGGATGACAGGATGAGAGTCGAGGTTCGAGAAGATGCAATGGAAAATTTGACCATCGACATGAATGACAGAATGTATTTATAAACTTGATCTTGCAGTTTGAGACCACACCTGCCTAGCGAGTGCGGTCACTTGCCCGATCTTGTACGTCGAGGCTCACAGCAACACATGATCTACTCCTGACCCATCCTTATCCCATCTGCTCATCGTTCTACTCGACATCCTTGCGTCCATCTGTGCCAGACGTTTTGTTCGCAATACGGGCCGGCGGATTTGGCAGATTGGGCACCGGCCCAGAGGTGCCGTCCCGGAGATAAACAAACGGATCGGTCGCTCGTAGGTTGTGCCAACTCCTTTGAGTCCCTCCTCCGGGACCCTTTCGAACGGCTCATTCATGGAGTCATTATCATTCTTAATGATGGTGAGATACTTCTGCAATATCTTGATGTTCCCAACTGCCGTAGCTTGGTCGCGCTCAAGCTGCTTCGGTGTCCCAGTTGCGTCATGATTTTTCGAGCCTCATAGTCCTGCACTCAGTTAGCGACCAGCACCACGTAAGTCACAGACCGATCATGAGCCCTCTTCAAACCTGATCTATACATTACCCCAGCCATCCTCTGCTTCATCGGTAGGCTCTGCGCCGACCAGGCGGCGCATCTGTCTAACCAACTCCGCCGTTCTGTCGCAGTCCAACCTGGCGTTTGCACACCTGTGCTGGTCTTGCGATCTTATGCTGGCTAGTGCAGTCGAGACGAGAGAAGTTCCATTGAATATATCGACTTGTACTGCTCGGTTCGCTAGCACTTGCTGCCGAGTATAGAGATTCTCTCACCCTCCTCTTACCTTACCTTGGTCTCCAACCCATCGAGCCGCCCTGCCAATTGACTAGGCAGTAACAAATCTGGACTGGATTTTGAGATCGAGACAGACTGGATTTAAGGGCTTCTATGTGCTCCAGAATAGAGAATCCCAGGAAGTCTGGCTTGACAATCTATCACTTTGAGAGCTGGCCTGGGGTGGCTGGTCGCCTCTGCTACTGTGATCTTGATCACGATTTTCTTCTCCTGGAATCTCACAAACTTGCCGCCCATCGAAGATCTGGTGGCGGGGCCGCTCTGAGGTCGAGACAGTCCTGAAACATTCTTCGGGTCCTGGGGGTATCGAGCACTGCACGTCCTGCTGGTACTGGACATCATGGTCGTCCTGAAGATAAAAAGAAATTGGGTCTTATGGGAATCTTGACCACCGCGGCCCCCATAACTGTGGTCCCTATGCGCATGCTGTTTGTCAGAGAAGAGGTCATTCATGTAGCACGTAGAGTAAGATGAAAGAGAGGCAGCATGGCCTAGACGCCCTAAGGGCAACCTGGCATGGCAGCCCGATATTTTGCAGGTAAGCAAGACTTAGAATGGAGTGCATGGTAAGTAAGCGTTTGATTTTCAGGGAAGGCATCTGTGACAGGGACATGGGCCCACTTCGTTCGTCCTCTCTACTATATAGACTACGTGCCGCTCCTTTCTATTTCCTTCACTTCTAGCTTAGAGTAGTGTAATGCACAGCTTACTCTCACCAACGTCTGGCCTGCTCGTCTCAGCATCTCATCTGGGTGAGGCAAATGGTCGGAGTGATTGCGCCCAGGCATACCTTACAAGTAAGCGAGGGCGAGAATCATTGTGGCAAAAAAGGCTGAGTGGGAGAGAACTTACGCTTTATTCGATGCTTGTCTTTTGGTGAAGAATGGGGGGGTTGCTTGAAGCTGCGGAAGATTCGAGTCAGCTAGTCTACTGTAGTCTGAGGTTGCTGCTGAACCGAATGGGGGTTAAAAGTCTAGAGCCAATGCTGAGGACGAAGAGGAGCAACAACGCGACTTGACAATGCCTTCGATATGCAGCGTCACTTATCGAAGATTGGGGAGATTATCGATTGTAATTGAAGCCGGAAGGAAACACGAGTTGGCAACTTGGCTCGTTTGTTGAGGTTATCAGTTGCTGGGCTGAAGCTGGTGACTTGATAGTGAAGGCTGATTTTCGGAAGCGCAAACATTGCACAGTGGTTATGATTATGTGAATAAGATCACTTCATCTCATAATTAATTGTCGTGTGAGTCTGCAAGTTTGAGTGGGTGCATGGAGTCCGCGTTGAGGCCAGCAACAGTCTTGCTGGACAGCTCGGTCCATGGCGGCATACCTACCTCCTAGGCACCTACTGTGGCAGGTAGGTAGGCGGCGGCTTGCTTAACTTTAAAAATGTAGATTTCAGGGAATCAATTTCGTGGCCCCGTGGGGCCCTCGGATAATCGAGTTCGACGTGTTGTTGTTTTCATTTTGCCAAATGAAGCCATATTGAGTCCGGATCGGGAAACCGAATGGGCGGTGCGTCAGCCATGTGTGTGTCCGAAGATCATAGACCCCCTGACGGCCATTCCACACCACTCCCTCCATGGCTCCCAAGGTCATGAAGATTCACTTTTCTTCATCAATTTTACGCGGAGTCCTTGCTCTTTTTGGTCAGCGTCCCAGCCGCTAAGCCTCTTGACGGCAACCTGGAGGGTCGGAGTGCCATGAGTGCTTTATTAGCTATCGTCGAATGTCTTTACTGTAAATACAGAGTGTCTACATAATGTGCAACACCTCAGCTTATCTTGAACGCGATTGGCAGTGATGTTTCTGATCGTCCTTAGCGGATGTTTTCTGGCTTATAGGGCATCGCTATTCATAGTCTCCCAACGAAGTATTGCCGCTGATAAAGCTAATATCCTTAATAAGACTATCTTTGAGAGAACCTACTTTAAATACAGCTCATACCCTTGCTAAGGCCAATATCCCTGCCGAGCCTAATATTCCTACTGGAACCGGTACCCTTGCATCGCACGTAACAGCGCCTTCACAGGGTATACGGGGATCAAACTCGCTCTTGAACTTACACCTGCATTAAGGACCTCCACCGTTTACATAGTGTCCGGAAAAACAGTGTTTTGATTCAGCGCCCTCTGGAACCATAGGGAACAGACTCGCTGTACGACAAAATCTTCAGCATCTGCTGGGCGACGGCATCACTGAGCTAAGGGCAGTGCCTGCTTAAGAGAATAGGGTTTCCTATGAGCGAAGAACTAGGGAAGGATTGTGCTTAGCTGCAGGTGCACATTCAAGAGCAAATTCAATCTCTGTCGAGCCTTAAGAGAAGGCTTGGCTCTGCATCATCAAATTCGGGTGACCACAGCCTCACAGCCTCATACAAGAGCTGAGACTACCCCACAGTTGAGAGGTTGCAGATAGAGCACCTTGTCGAGTCGTGAGCAAAGAAAGTCATGCCAAGTCTGGAACGGCTATTCTCGTCGTGCTAGACTACGGTGATGCATACCTCACAATCCCATCGGTTAATCAGAGAGCAACTCCGCCATGTTTCAGGAAGCGCGCGGTTTTGGCCTACTCGGGGAGCCGGGGCATTCGTCTATATTTGTCGGAGGAATTCGGGCTGCATGATAAAAAGCTTAAAAGATTGCCCAGGCGCACGCCGCGCTACAGCTTCGGAAGGACCGCAACGTGACTCGATCTATAACAAACCCCTTTTCCATACAAGAGGACTTGGCCATCTCCACACTCACCCTTCCAAGCTGGGGAGTACTCAATGTGGAAGCACTGCCTGGATACGAGATTATGCTGCGTGGATCATGAACCGAACCCATATATAAACAATGGCCAGGTACGGAGATCTACAATGTCTGGTATCCATCAGCATCATCGTTCCTGATCGATAAGTTATAACCTTCGCCCTCTTTTTGTCTCCGAGCCTGGTCCATCGTTACTATAAAACCCAGATCCACTCGCTTTCCAAAGTCTTTCGTTAAAAAAAATTCAATTCAGTATGCTCTCCGCAAGAATATTGGGCCTCTTCGCCGCCGTGGCTTTCCCTAACGCAGCCTGTGCCCTGCCAGCTATCCGGCAGACAACAGCCGCCTGGCAGACCCTTCCTGCCACCCCACAGCTTCCTACACCCATCAACACTACGCTTAGCTCTATAAACGGGGCTCAACTATGGCTACAGAAGTACAATGAGGCAGCAGGTGGCACGCCCATCGTGATGGACCACGGCGGCCTGGGATACAGCGCCTACTTCGGTGACGTGATCAAACAGCTCGTCGCGGCGGGACACTTCGTCGTGGCGGTCGACCGCCGTGGTCACGGATTCAGCACATTCAACAGTGCGGATGAGTTCACCTACGACATGTTTGCAAACGACATCTTCGCACAGTTGAACGAACAAGGGATCACGTCCTACAACGTTGTTGGGTGGAGTGACGGCGCGGCGACCACGCTCTCGATGCTAATGAACAGCACCATTGCGCCCGGTATCCAGAAGGCTTTTGTGTTTGCGGGCTTTATGCTGCCGTCCGACACCAATGCCACGTTCACGGATACGGCTATCTACCAGGAGTTTGTCACAAGATGTGCCACAGAATACGCCACGAATCAGCCTAACGCGAACTTCACTGAGTTTGCGACCAAGGTGGGCACGTTGGAGGCTACGCTGCCGCAGTTCACCACCGCGGACTTGGCCGCTATCGATGGAAGCAAGGTCGCCATCGTTGGAGCGGACAATGATGAAGCGGTCAACTTGGATGTCCCGGCCAAGCTGAATGCTGCCATCTCTGGAAGCACCCTGGTCATGTTGACGCAGGTTAGCCACTTTGCTCCTGTGCAGGATCCCGATCAGTTCACGAAGGCGGTGGAGACCTTCTTTGCTGCTTAGAGGGCATCTTAGAGAAACAAAACCATTACAATGTACTACGTTAGATTCGTTTTCGCATAGAAAATGGAGAAATATCTAAACTCACGTCTTGATGTCCCTTCACTACACTACGTCCACCCTGTGGCCCCTAGTCGGTGGCGAATATCATAGATTCAGAGAATAAAAAGGTTGGCATACTCGCCTCGCCCTCGGCCTGCTGATGCACAAGGACAGTGGCAACTGGCGTGGCACCTTAAAAGACCAGCCATACCAAAGTGTCTTCAAGGCCTGCATGGTATTTCTTGTTTCTTTGGAAGGGTCCATCTCAGGTCCGGACGACTCTTACGAAGAAGAGTCAAGGGGTGGAGTGCACAAAGTGGGACGGCCAATCCGACTGCTGACTGCCACCGTCCCAGCTCACTTCTCAATGGGCTATTTTCCGGCTGTGAACATGAGTCGAGAGTTTGGAGGCTCGGAAAATCTGTTCATTCTCAAGCCGAGGCGCTAGTTTTCGTCTAATGTCGCTAGCCGCACAGACACTCTTCACTGCCTTAGGTACTATGGCTCTTGAAGGGATGATATTTTGGACTCCAGGTACGTGGGCAGGTTTCGAACGAGGAAAGATGCGTCCACCACTCCCATTTATGTTCCATGGCTGCCAATAAATCGGGGTGAGGCGCATTAATGCCTTCGAAAATGCTACACTCGCTCAATAGAATCGACCTACTGTAGTACGATTGTGGGTTATCCCAATACGGGATTTGTCGAGCGAGATCATCTGTGAAATTTAGGGATACGACCATTTAGTAATGTTACGATCTGTCAGATTTCATGCATTAGAGCCCACGATATAGTGAATGAAGTCGCAGACGAGTTAACAGAAAGTCCCAGTTATGCTTCCCAAGTGGCTTGTCTGAAAGCCCACTGCCTGACATACGCAAGGTGTTTTGTGTGGGTTCTCTGCATTTTCCAACTATGTCCGGTATAACTCTAACGACCTGGATCTGGATCCTTCTTGGAGTATATCTTGAGCAGGTGACAGAGGTAGCAAGGGTAAATCCATAAAAAGGACATGCGAGGCAAAAGTTTCCGCGGGGATAATGCTGACGAGTGAAGCACTTTAGCTTTTCACAAAATTCTAAATGTATTATGTAGTAGTCAGTGCTACTACATGTATTTTAAGCCCTTGTATTATATTTATACCGTAGGGCGAATTTAATCTAGCCCGTTTCGCATCTCCGCTATATCAGTCGCATCTCCCCTCGGACCCCAGGGTTGATATTTTAGTCACTATATATAGTTAGCAGGGTTGATAAATTAGTCTATATTCTGTAATTAACTAACTAATAATTATAGACTAATTTATTAACCCTATCGGACCCTATATACCTATATTTTCTACTAAATAACCTCTAAGATAACCTTGCTAGCATCCTAAATTTTAGGGTAAATAAGTTTAAATTGTCGGTTAAACTCCAAAATATCTTGCTAAAAGTGCTGTCCTTATTGCTAAAGCCTATAGCGAAACTCTTATATCGATTTAACGCGTATTTAGAATCTTACTCTACGGATAAGCCTATGAAATTTAATACTAGGAACTTTAACCACGATTTAAATTAGCACCTTAGCTAGGCTAGCTAGTAAACCTTAATTATTATATAATATATCGACTTAAGTATTTAATCCGAAAAAGGCTTAAGGCGACTTATAATAAGATATAAAAGATAATAGGCATTAACGTCTATAATAAGATTAAGATATAAAGATAGACTGCTATAAAGAGGTTTGCTCTTTTAAAAGAAGACTAAACTAAGTAACTTAAATAGTATAAAGATTAGGCAGGTAATTTTAATTAGTTATTAAAAGTAAGTAAAGTATTCTTTTACTCTTATTATAATATTTATTCTAATATATCTACTCTTATAGGATATAATTACGTATTATGATTACGTAACCACGTGCACGATATAATATATGGAATAATTAATAATATAAAGAGCTCTTATAACAATAAAATATAAAAATACGGCCGAATAATAAAAGAATAACTTTAATACCAAATAACTTTACCTTTTAGAATCTTTATAACTAGTTAAGCTATCTAGCTATAATAAGCATATTATAATAATAATAAAAATAAACTTATATTATAATATTAATAATGTAAGCAGCGTATTATATACATAGCTTACGTAAGTAGAAGGTTCTAGAAACTTCTAGGTACCTCTTTCGCTACTTAGGTTTATCTCGCGTTTATATATTAATAATATAGCTATTCCCTAAGTTTCTATATATCTCTATATTATTTAAATAAACGTAATGCTGACAAATTCAGCTTACGGAAAGAAGATTCTAGAATAGCTAGAAAAAAGTATATATAGACGGCTTCCCTCTCTCGAAGAAAGAATCGATTATATAGTGAATTAAGGCAATATAACTATAATTAACCTACTCTTATCATCTCTCTATTTATAGTCTATTAGATCTTAACCCTAATATTTTTCTATTTCATTTAAAATCTTCCTTACGATCCGAAATACGCTTATTTCCTCCTAAGAACCCTCTCTAAGCAATTATATCTAATAAATATACTACTTAGAATAATCTTTTTAGACTATAAGATTAAGTCTAATAATACTCCTCTAAGAGATATTATTATAATCTAGTTAATTTAAGAGACTATATAAAGCTTACGATTAGTTTAAAGATATAGGCAGCTATATAAAAGAGTAGCCGGACTTCCTTAATAATAATAGAGTAAGATCTATTAGCAAAACTTAAGAGAATAACTGCTAATTTATACGTAAAGATTCTTAAGGAGGCCTCCTTCTCTATCTATAATAGAACTTATAGTTTTTAATAAGATAATACAATAATTTATACTTCGAGCTAGATAATAAAGTAGATTGCAGAGTATAGAATTAAGCTAATATAGTAGCTACTATACTTACTAGATCTCTTACCTATTAAATACTATTAGCTAAAACTAAAGAAGCGAATAAAGAAAATATCGCTATAATATTTAGCTAAAAACTCTAAATAAAGATAGTTTATATTAATCGGACTTATTTCGTTAATTTAACCGCGTATATACGTAGGAAGAATAGATACGAAGTTCTCTGTATTCCTGCTAAAAAAAGGAAAGAAAAGAAAGGAAGGTTAGGGAGCTCTTTAAGACTCTTAAAGACCTAGCTATATAGCCTTGGAAGGCTGACTAAACTAGATATAAATCCGTACGGATAAACAGCGTTTTATTCGTTCTAATAGTATAGCTTATTTTATAAAGGTAGCGCAAACGGCGTATATAGCTATTCTATAAGATAAAATTAATATCCTTATTAATTCGTTCCCGAATTATATAGCGGTATATAGTAAGGCAAGGGGTAGCTATACTAAGTATTAACGGCTAGGATTAGGCTTTAAAATAGTATAGTTTATAAGGCTATATTATTTAAAGTAAGTATTATATGCTAATAAATTAAATAAGAGTTATATTAAGAATATACGGAATTCGTGTAAACGGGCTAGATATAATAGGCTGAGCTATGCCCTAGACTATTAGTCTAGCTAGCATAATCCTGACGTTCAGGATTATTACCTATCTTTTAGCTTAGTAAATAAGGTAGCTGACTTACGTTAGCTGAAGGCCGAAGATAAGCTAGCTAGTCTAGAGCCTTTTAGGCCAGCCCTTTATACTAGATTAAACTCTCTCTACTATAGTATAGTAATGTAATTTTACGTATTTTATAGTAGTACTATACCTACTATAACTAAATATTTATTAAATAAAAATTGATAGAAAGATTTATTATTATTTAACCCGGTAACATAGCTAGATAGTACCTTAATCTAAAGTAAATTTATAATATATTAATACCGTATATTATATCGTAGGACTAAATACTACGTAGTAGTATTAAGTAGTTTTCTTAAGCCGTTAGTATAGCTATAGCTTTCGAGCATTTTCTATTATATAAAGAAAACTATTATAGCTTTTATAGCTATATTAACATCTTAAAAACAATAACTACTTAATACAGCTATAAAAGCTTTAATAATTTCCTTTTTATAATAGAGCTCGTCTGAAAAATATTAACTACTTATAACTCTCTAATTACTATTATTTCTATTATTGTTCCTTGTTGAATAGCCTTTGTATATATGTACTCGTTTCTCTGGTTACTTCGCCGGGTAGAGATAAATCTATTATATTCAGCTCTACCTCGTACGAAGGGGAGGAGACGAAGTCTCCGATCCTTATACAAAGCCTAAGTACTTATTTCAGGCGTATATAACTACGCCTAGCTATAGTCTGCTGGCTATAGTAGCTAATACCGGAGTCTCTAATTATGCCTCGTATATAGCCGCAATACCAGTTATTCTAATATTAGCATCTCTTCTTTTGCGGCTTGTACGGGTAGATATAAAATGAAAAATTATNNACCTCCTTAATACGAAAAACGATTTATATATGCCTTCTACCTTACTTTCTAATGCTTAAAGGGACTATATATACTTATAAAAGCAATACTCCTTTATATAAAAGAATATAGAGGATAGGATTAAATATAATTAAGAATCTAGGGCGTTCTACTATATGCCTTAGTTAGACTAGCAATTATCTCTTTACTCTTGCTAATCTATACTCGAATTATTAAGCACTAATTAGTATTAAATAGCCTTTATATATATATACTCGTTTCTCTAGTTACTTCGCTGGGTAGAGATAAATCTATTATATTTAGCTCTACCTTATACGAAAGGGAGGAGACGAAGTCTCCGATCCTTATACGAAGCCTAAGTACTTATTTCAGGCATATATAACTACGCCTAGCTATAGTCTGCTGGCTATAATGGCCAATACCGGAGTCTCTAACTATGCCTTATACGTAGCCGTAACACTAGTTATTCCAACAGACTGCTTATTTTTATAAAATAGTTAATTATAAAATTAATAGAGATTTAAAATTAAAACTTATCTAAGGCGAAAATTAATTATAATAAGCCTTAACATAAGTAGTATAATAAGGTATTCCGGCAATATATATTATAGCTTTATATTAAAGCCTATATATCCTATATTATCCTATCTTAATAGAAATCTTACTAAAATACTTTAAAGGTAATATTCCGCCTTATATAGCTGAATAATAGTAATTTATAAACCTATTATAAAATCTATATTATTAATAGCTTAAAGTTCGATAGCTATAAATATTTATAGTATTATAAAGCTCTTTATATATTTATTATATAATCTCTAATCTGCTCTCTTATCCCTGCCTTTAATAAGAATAAATATATCTTATCCTATATTA
>MUZH01003764.1:0-22706 GCA_003012965.1 Juglanconis oblonga
ATAGTATAGTTTATTTAGTGGATTTTATTTAGTAGCCGCCTAGCTATGTTTGCTTATAGATAAAGGCTTAGATAAAGGAACTATATATTAGTCTAGGTTCGGCAGGCAGTCTATAGCTAGTAGCAGAACTAGGCTAGCCTTTATATAGGGCAGCTACTGCTACTGCATTTCGTACCTACTTTTTCTAATAGATAATAACCACCCTTAATAGCTTTCCAGACTTCTATTACTATTATAACTATAAAGCCCTAAGCCGTTAAGACCGGTTGCCTATTTCAGTATCTCGGATATATAGTATGCTTGCCTCTATTCTTAGTAAATTAAACTTTATACCTGTGATGGGCTGAGCTATGCCCTAGCCTGAAGAAGTCTGTCTATATCAGTCTGGCTAGCATAATCCTAGCGTTTAGGATTATTACATACCTTTTGTAGTATAGTAGTTAAGGTAGCTGACTTACGTTAGCTAAAGGCCGTAGATAAGCTAGCTAGTCTGGAGCCTACCGTATAGGCCAGCCCTTTATATATAATCCTGAATACTAAAAGGTTAACGGTTCGAGTATAGAATTCACCCACCTATAAGGAGATCCGTGGCTTAGAGGCGACGTCGCGGGTGAGCCTCAGAGGTTTTCGGGACTGATTAGCAGGAGAGGGGGGCGTGTGATGGGCTAAGCTGTGCCCTAGCCTGAAGAAGTCTGTCTATATCAGTCTGGCTAGTATAATCCTAGCGTTTAGGATTGTTATATACCTTTTATAGTATAGTGGTTAAGGTAGCTGACTTACGTTAGCTGAAGGCTGTAGATAAGCTAGCTAGTCTAGAGCCTACCGTATGGGCCAGCCCTTTATATATAATCCTGAATACTAAAAGGTTAACGGTTCGAGTATAGAATTCACCTACCTATAAGGAGATCCGTGGCTTAGAGGCGACGTCGCGGGTGAGCCTCAGAGGTTTTCGGGACTGATTAGCAGGAGAGGGGGGCGTATAATGGGCTAAGCTGTGCCCTAGCCTGAAGAAGTCTGTCTATATCAGTCTGGCTAGTATAATCCTGGCGTTTAGGATTGTTACATACCTTTTGTAGTGCAGTGGTTAAGGTAGCTGACTTACGTTAACTGAAGGCCGCAGACAAGCTAGCCAGTCTGGAGCCCACCGTGTGGGCTAGCCCTTTATAATACCTACGTTTACCCTATAATTATAAAGCAACGCTTAGAGGCGAGCTCTATAAGCCGTAAAGCATTCTTCTTCTTTATAGTCTATAACCCCGGTTTATATCCGGCATTACTATTAGCTACTTAAAAGTAGTAGATTGATATTGCTAGTAGCTAATAGGGATTTAGTATCTTAGTATTAAATAGTACTAACGGGCATAACTAAGCAGGAGCGTTAAGGAGGAAGGCGCTGCAGGCAAAAGGAGGGTTCTAGGGGAGTCTCCCCCTAGGAATTAATGAATAGATCTCTTAAAATCCGAAAAATTAATACTATACTAGCCTTAAGGAGCCTCTAAGTAGTAAAAACCGCGTTTATCCTAGAAGGAGCTCCGCCTCTAAGCATTGCTTTATTGCCTGCTACTATTATAATAGCCAGCCTAGCGTACTAGAAATAATATAAGGTAAGATAAGGGAGACTAAGGAATTAAATCGGCAAATGTATTAGCTACTATAGTTGTAGAAAGAGCGATAAAAGCAGGGTATAAATAGAGAATCCAGACGGACCGGGACAGAGACTTTGATTTTCTTTACAAAAGTTAAGGCTGGTTGTTAGTAGGCGATGCTATAAGAAGTTGGTGAGTCTGCAGAGACGTCCGCTTGGATTCTAAATTTAGTTGACTGAGATAGCCCCAGTCACAATGTTAAGAAGGGCCTTCTCCCAAGCCGCCCTTCCAGCCTGAGGTTCCCACTGCTCCACCCACCCACAAAAAGAGGACCAACAAAAACATACAACACCGGGTATTCGCTAATGGTCACCCACTTAACTACTAATCCGGCCCTCAGCGGCTTATTTAGGGGAGAGCGGACGGGATCCCAAGTTTTCCGCTAGGTGTGGTCGTATGTGCTTGGTTGGGCAATTACAGAGATGATAAAGACAAATTCACTTTATATCAAACGTATAGCGATTCGACCCTATAATTCATATCTAACTTCTTTATATACTATTTTAATTACCTTATGGCGTCCCTTGATGTTTCCTCTGGACCAGATGAAGTGTCTCTTTAATGCTCTATAAACGTTGATCTGTCCTGGAAACAGCTATCCTCAGCATAAGTACGGAATTAAGGCCAGAACGCCCGGAGACTCGGAGCTGCCACTATTGTCCACAGATGCGGTTGCGGATGCTTCCGTCCGTGTAAGACGACCGGAAGACGATCGAGTTGCATTGCCCTGGTTGGTGGATAAACACATTACTGAGTCGACAACCCCGCCACTTCAGCTTCACAAGCAACTATTGACCGAACTTTGGCATGGAAACAAGGCCATCTTCCGGAAAATAATTGAAACTTCTTTTAGTCCGGAGTTGAAGGTGTTTCCTTCGGCAACAGGCCGTCACGCTGGATTGTGCTAGATGGAGGACGTCGTCCCGACGGGCGTCAAAGATCAGTCGATGCCCAGAACTCGTAGAATCGGGTTGGTGTTACTTATAAGAGCGTCTGGCGCCAGATCAGTATTTCATGGCACCAAGAGTATGGTCTGTGACAGTGTGACTGAAAGACACGTAGTCCATTGATTTCAATCCTCTTATAACATGTCCAAAATACCCAGCCTCGCAACGGTGGCACTGATCCTCAGTGGGGCCCACGCCAACCTCAACCAGCTTGCTCAGGCGGCGGGAAAGCTCTACTTCGGTTCTGCTACCGACAACTCTGAACTATCTGACTCCGCTTATGCTGCAATCCTGTAAGTAGCCTGTTAGTCTCGGTACACTGTGGAACCAAAGCTCGGGCATCCACCCTCTAATCGCTGGACCACGTCGTTAATGTGTGGATCTGCAGATCAAATGTGAACGAGTTTGGGCAGATCACACCTGGAAACACACAAAAATGGGTGTACACTGAGCCAACGGAAGGTGCTGAGGTCCATTGTTATAAGCACAGCGTTATGTACCTGCTGACGAAGACAACCTTAAGGTGACTTTACCTATACCGAGGGAGATGTTATTTCGGATTTCGCAGAGGCCAACGGGCAGATTCTGCGATGCCATAATCTGCTCTGGTACAACCAACTTCCGTCATGGGGTGAGTAGGGCTGAGATAGAACAAACCCCGGGTTGTGAAATTGCAGCGTGGTAACCGTTGAGAAGTGAGCTCGGACACATGGACCAACGCCACCCTGACAGCCGCGGTCGAGGCGCATATCCAAAGCGAGGTCGGACACTACAAGGGCTTATGTTATTCCTGGGACGTCGTTAACGAAGCACTGGACGACTCTGCCAACTATCGGACGGATGTCTTCTATGAGACTATGGGGGTATGGTACATCCCCTTCGCCTTCGCAACAGCCGCGGCCGCAGACCCGGGTGCGAAGCTTTATTATAACGACTACAACATTGAATACGCCGGCTCAAAGGCAACGGCGGCGGTTGGGCTCATCCAGATGGTGCAGTCCTATGGTGCTAAGATCGATGGAGTTGGCTTGCAGGGCCACTTCATCGTCGGATCGACGCCAAGCAAGTCGACGCTATTGGCCCAGATCAACACGTATGTTGGTCTTGGTCTTGAGGTAGCTTATACCGAGGTCGATGTCCGATTTACAAGCCTGCCGCCGACTACCGCTGGGCTGGCTCAGCAGGCCATTGACTATGGGTCAGTGACGAGTGCTTGTCTTGCTTCGTCTGCATGTGTTGGCATCACGGTCTGGTCAGTTTTCCTGTGTCCCAGGGGTGTTGTTGAACAACCAGGAATATGCTCCTTACTAACTGTCGAATGCCACCAGGGACTTTGATGATGGATACTCATGGATACCAAGTACCTTCTCCGGCCAGGGAGATGCGTGCCTCTACTGGGCCAACCTGACCACCAAGCCGGCATATGATACGGTTCAAAGCCTGCTGGCCTCTGCAGCCGGCACCACCGTCCCCACGAGCACGGCAACGACCTTGACTACCAGCGTGAAAACCAGTACTGCAACATCGGCAACCTCGACGGCCACCAGCACACAGTCCGGATGGGGCCAATGTGGAGGCATTGGATGGACCGGCCCGACCGTGTGTGCATCGCCGTACACTTGTACATATCAGAACGATTACTATTCGCAGTGTGTTTAGGCAGAGCCCCACCTTCTGAACAGCTCGAAAGGGGACGTAGTCGCAGCTTTGGGTAGACTTGTAAGATTGGTAAGAATCAACTCAAGAGAAGCGATAAGCGGTGCGGAGGATGTGACGCACTCGACGGGTGTAATTTTTATCCTACCACCCATGGGACAATGCGGACGCGGTATTTGATTCGCTATGTAAATACGCTCTTTACATAGAACCTAGCAGATCTTCCCTTTGCTAGGCAAGGGTACCTCTTTATACATTGAATTGCCCATACCAGACGAAGTACCAAATTCTTTCCATTCATCCGAACAGATCAAATCCCCTCATGGGACAATGATTACCAAAAATCATTGCGTTTGGGACAGTGGTCTAGTGTGCAATGTAGACAGCCAAGTTCGAAGTCTTCTGTTCTTGACATTCCTTCGGGGTCGACCATTACGAATATCTCTTTGCTTCCATCCCTAGGCCTCTTCTAGACAGACTGAAACGGTATAAGGGTAGACTTGCAAATAATTACCAGCTCAATCATTGGAACACACAGTGACGATAGGGCCGCGAGAAGTAGGAAGATGAAAGTATGATGGACGAAAATCCAACACCAGAGATAATAGAAGCACGGGCCTGGACAGGGCGTGATTCATACATTGTTTACAGGCAAATTGCCATTGTTCTGTGGTCAATGCACACGTTGTCCATTCTAGTGCATTTCAGACAGCAGATGACTGTGCGATAGCTTCACTTGTGGCCACCGACTACATAAAGATGCGCGGTTGATTTCCAAACGTCCATCCACTTTGCACTTTGCACTTTGCACTTTGCACTTCCCACTTCCCACTTCCCACTTCCCACCTCCCACCTCCCACCTCCCACCTCCCATCTCCCACCTTCTGCACCCATCAACAACAAATCATCCATTGACACAACTGCTCGCCGATCATCACACTCGTGCTTCCATCTCTCATCTCCAAAATGTCCGACGCAACACCCCCTTCTACTCCTAGGCTGGTCACTGGCATCGGTGCTCTCTCTGTTCGTGAGACCGAGATCCTTGGCAAGGCCTGGTCTTGCCTGAAGACCGGTCCTCCTGAGGTAAGTCAATCATGCTTCATACTCGGACCCCCTCTCGCCTGCCGCGATGCCCTCCAGCGATACCCTCCACCTGAGGGAGTTTCGTCACCATCGCACGTTGGCACCTGTCGTGGTCCCCTCACCGCTCCCCAATCCTCCCAAACGCACAACATTCGGGCCATCGTTTGCCTCCGTCTGGAAGCTCTCACGTCCGCTTCAGACCCACACAGCCCGCCCTCATTGTCCGTCCCACCGCAGCTTGACTTGACGCCTCGCTCTCGGACCATGAATTCTGTCTGACACCTCCTCCACAACCAGATCGATTACGAGAAGCTCGCGTCCGAGCTGGGCATGGCAAACCCTCGCAGCGCTGCTAACGCCTGGGGCGCCATCAAGAAGAAGAGTACGTATCCCCTCGAACCGTCATCCCTCCATTTCTGGGCGATACCCAGACAACTTGGGCTCGCGAGAGGAGCTTCCTACCACTTTCCTCGATATCATCATGCACCAACGCAAAAGGGTAGCTGACCTTGTGACTTTACAGTGGCCTGGGCCACCACTGCCACCCCCGCTGGCGGCAAGTCGACTGGCGGCAAGCGCAAGAAGGCCGCCGCCCCCGCCGCCGATGACTCCGACTCCGACGACGACGCCGACGCCGACGAGACCCCGGCCAAGAAGAAGAGGGCCACGCCTGCCAAGCCCAAGACACCCCGGAAGAAGGCTGCTCCCAAGGCTGCCAAGACCCCTGTCGCCGCCAAGGACTCTGACCAGGAGCAGGAGGACGGCGCTGGCGAGGCCAAGGCTGTCAAGGTCGAGCCCAAGATCAAGGCTGAGCCCGACGCCGACCGCGACGATTCTTCTTCCGACGTCTAAATTCCTGGACGCTAGCCCCGCTTCGTTTACCGCTTGGTCACCATCTCATTCCTTGTCTGGGCGGCGCTTCTACCTTCCCCGTGGCTGGACACGATCGATACGTCTCTGATACCGCTTGAGAACATGGACATCACTCTGGTATTCGGGGAGGAAGGGAGGGATCCTTGGACTTGGACATGGTGACAGGCATGGGACGATTCGGTTTTCTCCCTCTTTCTCTCTGAGCATCGGGGTTTTACGGAAGCACGTTTTGGTCGTCGTGACAGGTGGTGGATACGGCCGGCTTTCGTTGCATCATTCCGATGCTCATCTTGATGCTCAGACATTTTCTTCTGCGAATTTGAAGAATGGCCTTTTTGAGCCTCCTGGTCCTTCCCTGTTGTGTGTGTCGTGCAACACGTGAAGGTCGTCTCAGCTCAGCAGAATCTTGGAAAGCTCCCAGTGGTAAGAGAAGAGATGCAACATCAGCCCCATGACAGAGTCCTGCCTTTGACCCTTCAGGAGGCTTCCCGAAACCATGATTACCTTCACAGCCTCGAAAGCCTCCAAACATACACAAGGTCATGTAACGAACCTCCCAGATCTCAGGTAATTGTTCTTTGATAAAATATGTGCGAAGCCTTGATCCGTAGTCGATGAAGGCTTGGATGAGCATTGAACCACTGAATATCATGTAAATCGAGCGGATAGTGATTTCCCCGAGAATTCCGACAAACCCATCTTCAGCAGCGTTTTTTCTCAAGAGCAGGGGTGATCAGGTATTGGAGGAATAAGAGTTGGATTCTTTTGAGCATGGCACCCCGCCTACCGCAATGTTCTGTTCTCCTACACAGCAAATCCGAGCGTTCTTATACACCTAATGAATGGTCCAGTCCAGCCGCCTCGGGCCGGGTACCATGCTTTCCAGGCAACGTTGCAAGAATCCAGTCTCGTTTACGAGGCCGCCAAGTCGTACCCGAAACACTCCCGTGGAAAGACGGCAGAAGATATATCGAGGCTGCATCCAAGACCGGCATGTCTCGGAGTGTCCTTCATCTTGTACGTGCAACAACACCGTTCCGGTCTCCTCAAGTCCCTCATTGGGCACTGACCTGACATCCTCGGGGAGCGCTCAGTTTGTAGGCACCCAGATAATGTTTCGTATATAAGGCTTCGTTCTCAATAGCAACGTATAAGATTAACTACATCAAATATACTATAGAGACGCTATTTACTCCAGTATCCAGATCAACGCCAACAGCGATCTTGACTGCCTCTAGCTCCACACCAAGGCCACCACAAATGACAATAACGACAGCAGCATCCAAGGCCGAGTAGCGCTCCCTTTCTTCTGTTCTGTCCTGTACTTCGTCCAACCGGGGAGCTCGCTCTTCAATGGCGCCAGGAGATCTAATGAGGCACCCTCGGCAGTCATCTTGAAGGGGCGGCTCTCGATCAAGGGTGCCAGGTACGGCGTTATGTACCTCCCTAGTGCCTTGAGAGAAATCCCGTCTCGACCATGGGCGCGTGTTGCCCGCAATGATACTTCGAGGATGCGAGTGACTCTTGGGAGGTGGATCTCGTTGAAGCGGCGGAGCACAGCTTCAATCCCACGAATCGATGGTTTGCCCTCTGTTTTCTCTTTCAAAAAGGGTCATCCAGCAAGTTACTGAAACCAGCCACGTCCTCTATGGCGCAGTCAGCACCTTAGCCTATGTTGAATATCACCTGGCAAGAGAGAACGGGTCAGTGATACGTTCAACACCGGCAAAGGCAAGGTGGCCTTGCCTTATGGATGCTATCGCCGATGCAAGCCAAACGTCCTTGAGACCACCTCTGGAACACCCTCTCCTGTAGTTCTAGCATGTTGACCTTCTGTAGTTTCTGCCAGAGATCCCGGAAGTGGTAGCGGTGACCAATAGGTACGTCTGCGTAGTGTTGCCATCGCTCGTTCACGTCTTGCTTCGTGTGCCGAGGAGCATCCCCGTAAATCCAATGTACGTCTAGTCGAGCTTCTGAACGATGAACCAGTACACTACATCCCCATGTCTACCCGGTATCATGGCCAAAGTCCACCCGTCGTTTATTTGCATGTGTTTCTGGCCAGTGCCGATTCTCGGGTGGTAGTCGGATATGCCGAATATGCAGCAATAGTCGACTGTCATGCCTGATGGGGACAACCTTATCGGTTGGTCAATCCGATCAGCTCCAGAGGAATGCACATGTAGAGAGATGACGTACCATTTTTAGTTTTTTTTATCGGATCCTTTCTGAATACGGAGACCGATTCATCCATTGCAGTTCTGACCGGGCCAGGCTGTGTACTCCGTCAGCGCCGACGAGGAGGTCGGCCTCGCATTTACGTCTCTCCATTGATAGAACATACCCGAGCAACACTTCTGCCCTCTCGTATTTTGCTCGATTCTTGAGACTGTCGTATTCACGTGAACCCTGCTTTTGTCCGGCAGGGCTCCATACAATATCGCAAGCAGCTTCTACCTTACCAGGAAGGCGATAGAATATCCGAACCTTGATTAGAGGTGGTCACCACGCAACATTAGCGGGCCTCAAGCCTGGAATAAAATTTGCACACCTTGCTTCCATCGTTGTTGGGAAGGACCCGGGTTGTATTAAGCCATCCGGAAAGTGAAGCCCCGAATACTTCACTGGTGTTGCGACCTATTCGACGGCATCGTACATCCCACACTGATCCAGTACACGCGCTCCATTTGGTAGAATTGCAGTAGACGCTCCTTCCTGTGGTGTGCATTGCGCTCGCTTCTCAAGTATGTTGCAGTTGACCTTGATACTGTCCAAGCGCGAGCGGGCAGTACCAGACTGCTGACGGATTCCCCAACGATGGCGACCTTGAAAGTTTCTTGCATCTCTTTTTCTTCGTTTCCCTGTCGAACATGTGAGGTCGAGTGAGTCGGTGGAGCAGCACCTCCGAGCTTGACCATATGGATGACTCTCGGAAAAGCTGGAGTTCAAAAGGTCGTGACAAGATATCTTGCGGGTATTGTCAGCCCTTGTGCGGATAATTGGATCTAAGAGGCCGATTATTGATTTGTGTGTTACAAAATCAGAGTGATCTTTCGAGTCCGGGTTGGCAGTCCAGAGATTGGTGAACACGAGGACATCTGGAAGTTTACTCAGTAAGTAAACCAAGAAGGCCGCCAGGAATGCTTTTTACACGCTTCTTTGACCCAATAACACTGTGTGATCTTAGGTGCTAGGCTTTCGAGCATTCTCCATTGTATGCTCGAAAGCCTAGCACCTAAGATTATACAGTGCCGTTAACAGTGAGAGAGCAAAATAATAGCCAAACCTTAGACTAGAGTGGATGGATGACGACGAGATTATAAAAGCTTTACAAGCTAGTTGTTAATAGTATTTCAAATTATTAAAAATAAGATAATCAGTCTATATACAAATCGGCTTATTTATTTTAGTAAGTGGTCATTGTTTTTTATTCTAGTAAAGATCGTGGAATAAAGGATAGTGAAGTATAGCTGTTTTGTATGAGAAATAGCTGTGTGTGAATAAGGTGGTGGGTGCATGAAGGTGGGTTCCGACTTACAATTTGCAGGACTGTGGAGGTGACTCTCGAGGAGTAGGCCTGTTTTCATAGAATCAAGATCTGATGGATACTAAGAACTACGATAAACATGTCCTATAAGGAGGATCGTTGCCTCCTAGCATGGATGATGTTGACAGTCTAGATATCTAGGTGCCTAGTAGCTGTCGGGCGGGAAGGAGGCCTACATTTCCAAAGAATCTGACATGATTCCATGGTGTGAGGTATGATATTTCAACCTAACAATTTTCTGGAGCTGGACAGACAATAATCAAACTCATGCAGACGAGTGTAAGCAAATCGAGCATGACTCCAAACAGTGAACCATCCCTACGGTACTGTCTACTAGAAATCATTCGAAAGGCCCTACGGAGACTGTGAAGAGCCGTTCATTTGGTACGAGACATTGAAACTACATCAAATCTCCCGGATACAGGATGTAATTCAAATCAACATGAAGCTGGGTCCTACCCTTTTCTTGAAGTGATCGTTCGCCTTCCTTGTTCTTTTAGCCACCGTCCAGAAACCATTCGCTCAAACGACACAGCCCTGGAGGCTTTGGTAGTTCCACTTGTTTCTATTAGAGAAGCGGAAGATACGCTCTGCATGTGGAACAGCCACATAGTCTTTCTTTCACAGAAGGAAGCTTCTATTGAGCTCATAGAAAGGTAGACGCCGCAGAAAGAGGGGGACACGATCGTCAACACTCACTTGGTAAGTAAGTCTGCGCCCCTCAGGCTGGTCGTAAAAATTTTTTAACGAAAGTCTTGGTCACAGACTTGGCATAACCCGCGAACAGTTCTGCATCCGCGACCGTCTCTGGCTCTGCGAATAGTCGAGGAGAATTTATAAGGGTAAAGCCAGTGAAACGCACCAGTGATCACCTTTGCGACAACACTGCCCTTGATGACCCAACCACGAAATTCAAACTCACCATTTGCGACGATAACAAAGCTTTGGGTGTCGTATATAGTATGGCTACCTACATCGGTTCGTAACAATAGGACGGATCTGAGCTTGTTTCTCAAGATGAGAAAGGTTGAGCGTCACAATCACACCGTCTGAAGTCTCGGTGCATGTTCCTGGGTCCAGATTCCAATCAGCAAGGTGGAGGTACTGGAATGTCATCTCGTGCAAGTGGAAAGAGACGAGGCCTGGTGCAGGACGTGTCTGAGACACGTTTCTGTCACCTTCCATGTGTGCCGAAGCATCCACAGCAGAGTTCGCCGCATACTGCAGTCGGCGGTTCGTATTAAAAAAGGAACGAATGCGCTATTTGGTCGGGGTCTGTTCCTGCGGATGTTGAAATTTACTAGACCCAGGCGGACGAGACTGTCCAAAGACTCACCTAGAAATGCTGTGTTGGTGGCTGGAGATTTTGTCAACATTTCCCAGCCGCGGAAGAGGCCGTTGATTACCGTTCCACTCTCATGAATTGATTGTATCCCTAAGTGAACCACATGGAGTAGGGGAGGAAGACGTAGCATTCTATTTGATTTTCATGGAGGGCAGGAGGGGGGGTGGTTGACTTCCATGAGCCCTCACAAATCACAGACCAGCTTCAATGTTCCAAGGTTTTCCAAGGTTTCCTTCCAACGTCACCGTTTCCAAGGTTCCTGTCAAAAATACCACCTTCTCTCCCACTGTCTCGGATCTCGGTCTCTGTATTCAACTTCTCGGATCATCACGATGACAGCCCCATCGGCTCCAAGGATCTGAATCCGGTCTGGCGCGGAAGACGGTCCCGGAAAGCCACAGATAACTGTACTCGACATGATTGGAGCGTGTCGTAAAAGATTCAGATAACAACGCGCGACATCACAGATGCAGTCGGAAGGTAGTGGCTCCATGATAACGTCAACAATCCCCCGTCCAAGAGGGTGTATAGGCCTAAATCCGGTCACTAATACCTCATCTGAGTTGCCAGACAAGACGATGGCTCAAGTCGGGTCGGCAGTAAACTGGAGTTGAGCACTCCCAGGCGAGGACAACGACGGGGTGCCTTCTTCAAGACGACGAGTCTTTGCGTGTGTCGTCGAGGATATCAACCTCCTGTCCGACCAGCAGTGTGTGTGTCAGGGCGTGACGTCGAGTTAAGCTTTGCTAGACCCATCAAGGGCCTAGTTCCCCGGATAGCCAAGATAGTTAGGTTCACTTGCCAGCCCATCTGGGAGGCTTATGTGTCACCGACATACCATAGTACGTTCTGTCGGGAACCAATGAGACTGGACCCAGCGAGATGGTAAACTTGATGCCCGGACGGCGCCATCGAGGACCTGAGCAACCACCTGGCCGGCCAGTCACCAGCCAGTCACCATGATCTTCCAGAACTATTTTTCATCTTTCCAAAACCGCCGTCAGATTTCCTTATCAAGTTATCAAGGGTGCCCGGAACTATAGTAAGCTCGCTTGAGGCTTGAGACACATTGAATTCGATTGGTCGATGCTTCCCTTTGTCTGTACTCGGAAAGTTTGGTTCTTGCTCATCGACTTTCCCTGGCCGTTTAGTAGTCTTGCACTGAGTCAGAGCTTCATAATTGGTCAATGATGCTGTCATGGAATGCCAACCGGAGACCAGCAATAAGCACCTCAGATCTAGACGGCAATATCATCAGTCGTGACACACAGTCCACTCAAATTCGAGAGGGCGCTTATTGTCCAAAGAAAAAAAAGAAAGAAAAAAAAGAAGAAAAAAGGCTCAACCACTATGGCTCTGCGAGGAAGAAATAGACGGGTGGTGCCGCTCGACCCGCGGAACAGAATTTTCGGGAGCCGGAGAGGCTATCTCAACGCTTCAGGTAATTGTCCATAAGCCCCTGAGGTCACGGAACCCTCGTACTACCGTCTCATTGCGCAGCCGGCGACTACGGAGTACCCACGCCAATCTTTGCCTTTCTCTCCCCACCCTTTGGGCTGAATCCGAGTACCAGGCTCCTGCAGAGGCACCCCTGCTGCAGCTTTATCCGCGTGTTATGAAAAAGGAATACGGTCGCGCAGCTACCTATCCTCTTTTCTTTCTTTGTTGATGACTTACTTCGGCTGGCTCTAACGTCTGATCGATCCATATTGTGATCATCTTGCTTTTCTGAAAGGCTAAACTAAAAGGGTTACGTTGGCAGCCACTCTCACAATCTTCATAAAAAGGTCATATAGAACTAAGCACTGGGCACCGTCACGATCGAGGATGTCTGATAACAGTACGGGCCCGTGGACACCGTCGTCTCCCGTGGGAACCGGTGAGTGCACAATTTCCAGGCTTCGGTGTGGAAAACAGCTCGTTTCTGGTGGCATTTCTCTGAGATTTACATGAAATCCGATGTATACTGGACATAAGTCACACCTCCCCTCAAGAAATGGGCATCTAATCGTCACGTCGGGCCCACAGGCGACAATGCCTGGCAGCTCACAGCAGCCTCTCTCGTCGCCCTCCAATCCGTACCCGGCCTCGTGGTCCTGTACGCAGGCATCGTCAAGAAGAAATGGGCCATCAACAGCGCCTTCATGGCCTTCTATGCTTTCGCCGCCGTCCTGGTCTGCTGGGTGCTCTGGGGCTATGAGGCCGCCTTTGGCGAGTACATGCTGCCGTTCGTCGGCAAGCCAAACAACGTCCTGGGCATTAACACCATGTTGAAGCAATCCTACCTCCCCTCCGTCGGCCTCGGCCAGGAGTTTCCTCTCGCCACCATGGTCTACTTCCAATTCGTCTTTGCGGCCATTACACTTGTCCTTGTCGCGGGTGCCTTCCTGTGCCGCATGAACTTCCACGCCTGGATGATCTTCGTGCCCCTTTGGTTGACGCTTAGCTACGTCGTCGGCGCGTACTCCATCTGGGGCGGCGGCTTTCTCTTCAAGCTCGGCACCATCGACTACTCTGGCGGCTACGTGATCCACCTTTCTTCGGGCACGGCGGGATTCATCGGCTCCTACTGGATCGGCCCGCGCCTCGATAGGGACCGTAAGGACGCCCGCCCCAACAACATCCTCACCGTGCTCGTTGGCGCGGGGATCCTCTGGATCGGCTGGAACGGCTTCAACGGTGGTGATCCATACACCGCCTCCGCGGACGCCGGTGTCGCCGTGCTCAATACGAATCTGTGCACCGCCGTCTCGCTGCTTTGCTGGACTGCGTGCGATATGATCTACCACAAGAAGCCCTCCGTCATCGGCGCCGTTAACGGGATGATCACGGGTCTGGTCGCCATCACGCCAGCTGCGGGTGTCGTCGCGGGCTGGGGCGCCATTCTCCTTGGTGTAGGCTCTGGCATCGTTCCCTGGGTGTCCATGAACATGCTCGGAAAGACAGCCTTCTTCGAGCGACACTTCGACGATACGCTGGGTATCACACACACGCACATGGTCGCGGGCTTCGTTGGTGGGTTTGGAACCGGCTTGTGGGCGACGGTCGAGGGCTGCGCAGCCTTCGGCCTGACCAACCCCGGCGGCGCCGTCGCAGGTAATGGCATACAGTTGGTAGGCATTGTGAGCCTTTCGTCATCCAATTACGACCCCTTTGCTGACTTCGAAAAAAACGACTACAGGGCTATCAAATGGCGGGTGCGATGTTCGTCATCGGCTGGAACCTGGTCTGGACGAGCCTGATCCTGCTCTTCATCAAGCACGTGCTGCGCATTCCCTTGCGCATGACCGAGGAGCAACTCCTCGAGGGCGATGATGCCATCCACGGCGAAGCGGCGTACATCTTCGGGCCTTGTGAGGCGCATGACCATGAGTCGGGGTATATCCAAGGCCATGCTGTCCAGCATCATACTGCCGAGCACAGCGGCGAACTGGGACTCGGTGGGAACCATGCGCAACCGCATGAACCTGACGAGGCCGAGAAGGCTGTGGAGAATGAGGAAGCGACCGAAATTCAGCATTGAGCTCCAGGGGGGAAAACACTGGAGATGTAGTGTTGTCGTATTAGAACTGATGAGTGGGCGATCTAGAAATGACACTGCAAAGAAATGGGAGACAAGCCCGGTGGGAGGCATGATACCGATGGCAATATTTAATACGGTCTTTGATACGGTCGTTATCTCTTGGTTTAGGTCATGGAACATATCCCAGTTTCGATCTCATTCTCTTGGCCTATTTCTGTTTCCGAATTCTATTATCATGAAGAATATGCCCGAGTCCATAAAATTTATACCCCAATACCGTCGTGACAAAGACAGTTGTTCCCAAACCGCAAGTAACCTCAAAACTCCAAGCAAAACTTTGACGCTGGATCCAAGAACACCCTACATCTTCTAGACGCCGGACTAAACACCGACACTCTTCTCCCCTCCTGAAGGTGCCTGTTCCCCTGATGGCGCTCCTGTCGCGGCCGTCGACGCCTCCTCGCTATCGGTCTGGACTGCGCCTTTCTGAGGCTGCTCGTTCAGAGTAGCAGTGCTGTCTTGAGAAGCACTGGACTTCTCCTTCTTCGAGAAGATACTGATCTTCGGTATACTCATGCTAGGAATGGACGGCATACTCGGTGTGGGGACTCTTGGCATACTGGGCGTAGGGATCGTCGGTAGCCTTGACGGAATGTACCCTTTGACCGATGAGCCAGCTTGCTGGACTCCAGTCCCAGCATTCTGTGCGATACCCATGAGATACCGCATGTAAGTCTGCTTGTCCTTGACCTCGGTGATGCCCTCTGGCGCAACCTCGTCTCCGCCATCAGGCAGTGGAACGAGAGAGGCGGCGGCGGCAATATCGAGGGGCGATTCGTCTGGCATCTCGTTGCTCTCCTCGGACTCCTGGGTTTCCGTCGCCTGGGTGCCGCTCTCTGGCCCTTCCACCTCGACGCCCTCGTCTGTAGCTTTGATTTTGCTCTCGGGAGAGTCAGCCGGCTCTGGCTGAGTGATTTCCGGATCGTCGACAATGTGGGAGTCGTCGTTGAACCAGACATTGACGAGCTTGCTCGCCTTGTCCACCATCAGCTGGTAGTCCTCGTTCTTGTCCGTCCTGAACATGCTCATATGCGCCTGAATCTCATCATCAGCGTTCTTGACGACATGTCTCGAAAAGAGGCTGTTGGCCGGCTGGTTCTCGGCTGGGATGGCGCAGAACGTCCTCTCCGGCACGAAGTACCCGCCACTCCAGTATCCGTTCTCTCCCATCGACGCATAGAAATCATGCACTCCGATGCCGCCCAAGGCGGCCAACCTCTCAAGCCTCTTGTTCAGCTCCTGCTGCTTCATGAGCACACCAACGAATGTGAAGTGATCACTCAGCCATGCGAACGACTGTCCGACATTCCCGCGGTTGACGTACGCAAGGCCCTGCCCGAGGCGGTCCACGCTCTGGTTGTACCCCTCCACAAGATCCTCCTTCTTCAGATTCCGCGCACTCTGGATGCCCTCCATGATCTTCTGACGGTGTACATACGCCGCAACACCGCCGGCGGCGATCGCACCCACGGTGCCCGTGCGCACGGCGACCATCTGCCAGGTCTTCCACGCCGCAGGGCCAGCGACGGCCCGAGAAGCCCCCTTGCCCGCGGCGGAGGCACCGGGCAGCGAGGTCGCTCCGCGCTTGAGGGCCATGCCGAGACTAGCGGGCGCGGCGGAGAGCGCAGTCATGACATTGAACACGCTAGAGACCTTTTGGTAGTTTGAGAAGGCGCCGTAGACGAACATAGAGCGCGCGAGGCCATTGTAGGGCGTGTCGAAGGAGAGGATGCCTTGGATTAGGGGGAAGAGGGGGGCATCGGGGTTTTCAGAGGTGGCGCGCTCGTTTAGCATGTGGAAGACAGCTTCGCTGGCGACGAATCCGCTATGTGATGGTCAGCAGAGAAGGAACGGCATGGACATCAGGGGAGGGGAGGGGGTTTACTTGCCCCATGGAGTGGGCTACGAGGATTACACCGACTTGTCTGTCACTAGGAGGCCAAGGCTTCTCGAGCTTGGCCTTCCTGATCTCCATCACTCGTTCCTTCAGCCTATTCGTGGGTGGAAAATCAGCGTGCGCCAGACTTTACCAATGGCGGATATAGAGGCATACCATTCAAGAAAGTTGACACTGGCTTCGGCCAGTTCCCCCTTTGTCGCATATTTCGGATACACGACAGACTCGACATTGTGGTCCGACAGCTGGCTGCTCACCGTCCTTTTCAGGTCCTGCACTTGGGTTCAGCCCTAAAAGCTCTGTGAGTATTCACGGTCCTGGGAGTTCTTACGTCGGGGAAAGTTTTGAAGCTGTCATCGTTGCCCTGTTGGTCCAGTCAGGGTTCGAATTCGAACACGTTTGGCACGTGGAGGCCGAGCGACATACATACCTTGAAGCCGTGGATGAAACATAGCAGGAGTGTTCGTGACATATCGGGAGTCTGACTGGGTAGTTCTGGAGACGATGCCAGAGACGATGCCAGAAACGATGTCAGAGTCGATATCAGAGTCGATATCAGAGTCGATGGCAGGTTGCAGAAATTAGAAACATCAACATTACAGGTGGATTCTATCCTGTTGGTAGGGAGGGACTCAGGATGTCGCGGGGACACAAGGGAGCATAGGAGTCGTGTTGCGCAGTAAATAGGAAACCAAGAGACGGGATTATGCCACTCCACAGGACTATCTCGTCAAGAATAGTCAACCATGAGGTCAGCAGGCAGGCCAAGGTCAGCAAGAGGTGGTCAGCCACAGCTACTATAGTACATGTTGCATCTCGTGGCGTGTGACGAGCCACAAACGTCACAGGCGACGTCATTCGGGAAACCGCACATCGTCCAGTCGACGCTTCGAAACCCACCAGCGAGGCCAAGCAGCCACCACGGCGGGCCCCATCGGACCTGTGACGGAACGGCTGGCGTCTTTGCCGATTTCCTCTGGCATGTGGAAGGGAGGACACTAGGGCAAGTGCGTAGAGTAGAAACGTGCGTGGAAACATGCAGCAGCGGACAAGCACAGAACACTCGGCGCATGTTTGAAGCCGAGGGAGGCTCTGGGTCTGGTGGGAAATGTAAAGGACGGGTGTGACAGGATACGGGCAACGCTAAACAGTACGCAGTATATACCTAGGTATAATATGCATAGATCAAAATACTGGTCAGGACCTGTCAGGACCTTACAGGGCAGTACCCAAGAAGAATCGATTCGACGTCTGACAGCAAGGAACAACACGCCGCCCTCCCTTGACTGACATGTCACAACGTTCATTCTAAATGCGAAAATCTGATAGTATAGAAAGAGAGTATTATACTTTGCTACTGTTACCGGCACTGTATGATCTTGGGTGCTATGATCTTGGGTGCTAGGCTTTCGAGCATGCTCCATTGTATGAAGGAAACTGTTACAGCTTTTATAGCCATATGAACAGCTGAATAAGTTCAAGTTGAATTGGGATAATAGTAGATACTACATCGGCTCTCAAGGAGCAGGCCATGTCTGTCTCTTATCTTCTTCTCTTTCTTATTCCTTTTTCTCACCCAGAAGGCACCCACCCTAACCCTGACCGACGCTCCAACTTCCTCTGCGTCAACCTCGGCAAGTTACCAAATTTTGAAATTTCCGTTTGAACTTCTCATAATCAACGCTCACAGCAACGCAATATGACTTCGGGTCGCAGCACAACACTACTCTCCCGGACCATGAGATAATCCGTCCCTCGTGGAGCGCCTCGTCAACACTATGTTCGCAGGGCTCATTTCTCGCATCCTCCGACCAGCCCGCTCTGGACCCATCAGCAGCCTCGCGGGCGCGATGGAGGGAAAGGCCCCGACAGCAGTCCCTTTATCCAGCATTTCACAGACGCCGAGGAAAAGCAGTGAGCCCACTCCAAACCAAGCTGAGGCCGTGACGCCCGCACGCATCTTGGAGGGCCTGGCGAGGTTACAGCGGCGCTATCTCAGGGACATGGAGCACTACCAAGAGCTGGCTTCGGCTCAAGCCCAACAGACACAAGCGAACAAGGAACAGGCCACTTTGGCCACCCACAACAAGTGCATTCACGACATCACGGGCTATTCCTTCAAAGACGTTGACCTCCTCCGCGGTGCCATCTTTAAAAACCAGAAAAGCTACAAGGGAAAGCAGCTAAGCAGGGACGTCCAGCTCCAACTCGCCTTCATCGGCGATGAGCTCCTGAGACACGTCTATATCTCTACCAACTTCCCAGCTTTCGTCGCCACGAGTGAAATTCTTCGGAATTTCCCCTGGATCGCGTCCAACGCCACCCTCCACTTTGCTGCCGAAAGGGCCGGGCTGCCACAGATGCTCCAACAGTGTGGGTATGCCTCCGAAATCCAGGGTGACGGTGACAAAGGGTTTGGGACAATGATGGAGGCTATCTTTGGCGCTATCTATCTGGATTCCGAGAAAGACATGGCGGTGACGGAATCCGTCATGCAGAGGCTGCTGGGGACCACCATGCATTTTCAGGAAGTCGCGCAACTTCGGGAGAGAGACGGCCCCAAAGTTACGAAGCCGACACCAAGAACATTTTGGCGTGTGATGCGGAACGAGATGAAGGGTGAGGCCAAGCTCCGGTTACAGCTCGAGAAGAGGTGGGTCAGTCCGGACACAGACCAGGAGGAGCTGAGACTGCAGAGCTTGCAAATGGGCGTCGAGGACTTGAAAAGGCGCGAGGAAAAGAGGAAAGCCATTCAAAAGAAAAAAGATAAGAAACCAGAACGTGCTACAAGGAAGGCGCAACGGAAGGCGCAACGGATGGCCTCGAAAATCCACGACAAGAGGCGGAAGGCCCTTCAAACACGGATTGATACGATGAGGCGAAAGGCCGCAAAGAATATGAGACAGCTAGAACGTGCGTGTTGGGGCGAAGAGAAGAAGGCAAAGACTCGGCAAAGAATTGCGGAGATGTTGAAATGGGCGGCACAGAGAGAAGAAAGCATGATGCAGGTCTGAAAGATCAGAGAGCTTGAAAGGCAGCGCTCTCATCAACATATCACCATGCCAGTATTCACTTTGCTCCTCCCAGAACCTTACGGCTGCTAGAATACCCTTCCAACCCTGCTGTGCGTCCGCTGATTACGCCGAAGGGCACCGCCCACGCTCACTACCTACCGGAGCCATCACCTAATACTCATAATATCCCTCAACTCTGAGCCGATAGTGTACTTCCAAATCTGCTACTCCTCCGGAGATGATCTTGTCCGTGGACCCACGTCTCCGCCTCAATCTGCTCGGCTGGGGAGTTCTGGGCTTGAAGAAGCTGCTCAAGGAGTTCGTCGCCAGCACCGATTTTGCCACGGTTGATCTGACGCTCAACTGGCACTCGAGCTATACTTGCAGCTTGCATTTGCTTATGCTGAGGTCGGACCAAGGCTACTAAGGGTATTTTCTTTTATTTAAGTAGTTTGTTTCTAGTATCCTAGTCTTTAAGCCTGGACTTAGACTATAGATAAAGGCTATAGCCTATAGAGATAGTTATTTAGAAGCGTTTTTATAATTATATTTGCTTATAGGCTTGCTATAGAGCCTCTTACTACTTATAGCCTAATATAGTACTTACTACTTATAGTAGTTTATATTTACAAATTTCTTTTATATAGTATATATTATAGGGCGATTATAAGTATTAGAGTAGATTTACATTATACTATATAAAACTAAATACTAAATTAGCTATAGAGAGCAGAAGTAAATATGCTAAGGTATATAGGCTTAAGGCATATAGGCTACCCGACAGCAAACGACCGGAATAAAGTTATTCTGATACCTTAATTTAGGGCTATAATAGTACCCCCTCTATATATAGCGCTTTATCTATAAAGCGCTTAAATTCCTTCTATACTTTACAGCTACTAATAATAGTCTAAAATAACTAGCTTAGGTTAATTTAACTAATTATAACGTTAATAGTGCCGGGCGCTAATATACCTATTTAAAAGGCCTTACTATTAGAATAACTAGCATTGCAGCTCTATATAAGGCATAGTAGAGACTCTAGTGCTAGCTGTTATAGTAGCTTATAGACTAGTATAAGGCGCTATTACGTGCGCCGGAAACGTATACTTATATCTGTGAAGGTCCGACCTATACGATAACTGAAGGTAGGTGCCTAAATAGAAGTATAATTGCTAATAGAGAAGGAGAGAGAGAACTAAGCTAGCTAGACTGCTATATATAGGATATCCCCTACCTTACTAGCGACCCTAATTATATAACCCTATTATAGGTCTGCTAGAAGTCCGGACTATTGCCGGTATAATGCTATATCGGTATATAAAAGGCTATAGTAAAGCCTAGCCTATTATATACCCCCTCTTTGCAGCCCCGGAGGAGCGCTATAATAATAGCTAGTCTATATATCCCCTTTATCCCTATATTAGTATAATATAATCCGTTTATACTATAGCCTATAATAGGCTTTAGCTAGATAAGCATTAGTATTATTACTGCCTTAATAATACTTTAGCCTTATTTTATCTATAGCCTTAATTCTATTTCCTTCCTCCTTTCCTTCTTTATTATAATTATTTATTATCTCTCCTCCTTTTCCTTATATAATAATAGTTTCGTCTTAGCCCTTATCCTTATCTTTAATACTTATTATATCTCCCCCCTTATTTCTATTATTAATCCTCTTTATTCCTATTATTAATTCGCCTTAGCCCCGCCTTATTCCTTATAATATATTCCCCCCCCCCCTTAATAATAATAATAATATAGCAGATATTTAGAATAATAATATATCGGGTAATATTATTATTAGTATCCCTAGTAATAACCCCCCCTATAATAGTAATAATCTAAATCCTAAAATAAATAAGAAAGTAGATATTAATTTCCTATATAAATCCTATTATAAATATATCTTATCCCTAAGCCGCTTTCTATATTAACTTATTATACCCCTTTATAGGGATATTATATTATCGGAGCTTTCCTTATCTAAGAGGACTCCGATAATAAAGATACTATTTTCCCAGCTTAAGAGACCTTTTTATATAAGAACTATATAAAGCGCTTTAGTAAGATAAGGGCTATTAACTGCTAATATAATAGTTATAATAATAATAATAATAATAATATTCTTATTACGCTAGCTATAATTAGTATAGCGCCTAGAAGGCATACGGATACTCTACGAATACTCGAGGGGAAAAACCTTACCCGAAGGCTGGATAAAACCCCCTTATAACGATCTCTCCGCGATATCGCAGCTTCCTAAATATAACGTTCTAAAGATATAATGCTATCGCGCTGAAAATCTATAGGAAAGGGAACTTTATAGCAAGGTCTTAGCGACCCGGCAGAATCCTAATTAGCCGAAAGCGGAAGGCGGCTAATAATATTAGCAGGTAGTCTATATATCTTACCCCTTATTATATAAGGGTCGCTTTTTAGCCGAAATTTAACTTTCCTTCTTTCTTTTCTTCCGATAATCGACCCTCTCTGTAGTATTGCCTTAAGCTCTCCGGCCCCCCGCCCCCTATCCTCTGCTGCTACCTAGTAATTAGTTCTCGCCTATATCTCTACGCCCTTGCTATAATAGCCGATATACTATCTACCTTTAATACTTAAAGTTCGCCCGTCGCTACGAGTTTGCAGCTTAATAATATAAGTAATATACTACGCCTATCCTTACCCTTAGCTAGCTATAACCTCGATATAATTGCTTAATTATATATCCTCTATCCCCCGGGTTCTTGCCTAAAGCCGATTAATTTAATTACTAATATCCTGCCTTCGCGATATATCTCCGCAATCTCTAGCTCTAATCTTAATAAGGGTTAGAAAAGTAAAGCCCTAGCTTATTACTGCCCTATATCGGTTTAGAATATCTATAGTTATTATGCCCTTCGTTATATTAAGAAAGCACTACTTAATAAGCCCTATATTTAGAAGATTAGTAAGAGATATTATATAAGGCTCTCGGCGAACTCCGCTAATCGTATTAGCTAGGCTAGGAAAGGGGTATTTTTAATATATAAAGATAAGTCGTTAAGGCTAATACTATCTAATATATAGTTTCTATAAGATTGCTAAGACTTCTCCGCTAACCCTATAAGAT
>MUZH01003765.1:0-22708 GCA_003012965.1 Juglanconis oblonga
ACCTAATAGCTTAAATAAAGTTATTATTAATAGTTAAAATAGACTTTATATCCTAAATAATATCGATTAATATATCGAAATATTTATTAAAAGCCTAATAAAAAGCAGTAATTTAATTAGTAAAGTCCTTTAAAGCCTTATTAGTCTTCTTTAGGCTTTCTCCGCCTTAATCGATATTACTAATTTTAGGAGCTTTATCTTTAGGAGCTAATATAATATTTATTAAAGGGGTTGCTTACTAAAAATAAAGTTAGTAATAGGGAAAGAGAGGTTATTATTATTATTACTATTACTATTATAAAGGAAATAATTATTAATTAATAGTAAGGGTTTCTTAATAAAAATAATTATTTTTATATATCCGAGATACTAAAATAGGCAACCGGTCTTAACGGCTTAGGGCTTTATAGTTATAATAGTAATAGAAGTCTAGAAAGCTATTAAGGGTAGTTATTATCTATTAGAAAGAGTAGGTACGAAATATAGTAGTAGTAGCTGCCTTATATAAAGGCTAGCCTAGTTCTGCTACTAGCTATAGACTGCCTGCCGAATCTAGACTAATATATAATTCCTTTATCCAAGCCTTTATCTATAAGCAAACATAGCTAGGCGGCCACTAAATGAAATCCACTAAATAAACTATACTACTGAAAGGAATCCACACCTCTGCCGCCTGTTGACGTTACAAGGTTTGCGTGGTCTGGCCTATTTTTTGCAAGCTACGTTGCTCCTGCACGGCTGCTTTTCGCATAGCCTCATGTTTTGCTTCTTCGATTTCTGTTGCCCGTTGGCGTTGAACACGTTCAGCCTGCCCCCGTTGGCCTTTGGGAGCTTTTCCCCGCTCGGCCACCTTCCTCGCCTATGTGGCCTGCTCCTGATCCACTGGCACCTAAATCTCGAAAGCTCCTTAGTTATTATCTACTCCTCCAAGAAGAAGCAGGTGGTCTGTACTCTGTCATGGAAGACTGTCATCCCGAGACAGCTCTACTGTACTCAAATATATTTTACTCCGCAAGGTCGGTCAAAAATCTAATTCACCCTCACTCGAACTTCGGAGCCTTACCTTCTAAACACACAGATCTACAAGGACTGAACCGCAACGGCCACCCTCTTAGCGCCAATACCTCCGGCCTTCGCCTCCCCAAGAATGGCCTCCGTAGCCGTAGCCCCGATCCTGCTGACGCCCAAGCTCCTTACCCTCAACAGATCATCCAGCGTACGCAGCCCACCTGCCGCCTTGATCTCCACGCTGGGCTTCGAGTGCTCCCTCATCAGCTTCAAATGCTCATACGTCGCGCCCTTGTAATTGTACGAGCCATCCGCCTGCTTCACCATACCGTAGCCCGTGCTTGTCTTCACAAACGCTACGTCCAGCTCGCTGCATATCTGGCACAGCTTGATGATCTCCTTCTCGGTCAGGAAATCGTTCTCGAAGATGACCTTGGATATGGCGCCCGCGGCCACCACCGCGTCGTTCACGGTCTTGATCTTGGCCTTGACGTAGTCCCACTGTCCGCCCAGGGCCTTGCCGATGTTGATGACCATGTCGATCCCCTGGCCGCCTTCCTCGGCGGCGCGGCGGGCTTCGAGTTCCTCCCATTCCCGGTGAGATAATCAGGTGAACATCTGTCCCTTCTCAGCTCCTACCGGAGGCACGTTGGTTGCTTCCGCCGAGTCTCGTTGATTATCCTTCAGCCTCTTCAGCACCTCATCGATCCGGACCTGCAAGTGCAACTTCCGCTGCTATTCCCGGTACGTGAATGCAGGACTTACCCGGCCCCAAAGGCCCAAAGAGGGGTAAACACGCCACCCTGAAGTTCCTCGCCCGACTGGTCACTGGGCTCCAGTTCAACATCTTTCCACCTACGAGTGCGACATCAGCGACTTTTCCCTCAAAGTTCATTCTGTAATCTTAGGTGCTAGGTTTTAGAGCATTCTCTATTGTATGAAGGAAACTGTTACAGCTTTTATAGCTATAATAACAGTTTGAAAGAAACAACAACCACTTACCTCGAAGTTGTCGGCTCCAGCTTCCCGTTCAGGTACGCGGTGCATCGAGTCCTCGGCAGAGTTCCGTGCGAAGTCCTGGGTGGACGGGCAGTCTTCGGTGAGGAAGATCAATGTGGTGAATCACGCTAGGGCTAGGGTTTCACGCCTATATCAGCCTTTTCAGAGCTCACACTACGACACTACAATAGATTCCTTTTGTTTCTTTACGCTTCAATGCACTCTTTCCCGCGCTGTATGACTTCGCTAATTCGCGCTCTATCAGCTATTCACTGCTCGTCTATGTCCTCGTATGGTTCGTCTCAGCCAACCCCACCCCCACGTAGGTGGGTGCGTGCCGTTGTGAGGTATGCATGTGGCTCATGCATAAATCGAGATCAAGTAATTAGATCCACCGGGGATTAATCCGGCTCGGGAATGATGGAACACTGCCTGATATCCGCTGCTGCTTCGGCCGCACGTCAACTACACCCCACAGTCGCAAGTCCAAACCCAGCCACGTTTCTCTTGACTACCTAGGTACCTAGGTAGGTACGTGGATCGGTCCTCCATCGGTCGATGCTCGGCCAGGCTGGGGGTCTATTAGCTGGATAGATTCATTTACTCCTTGCTTTGCCTCTTAAGCGTCTTGCTCCCGTTCTTTCTTTTCTCCATCCATCTCTTCTTCTCATCTCTCATCAATCTCATGTTCCTGGAGGAAGAGATCAGCCAGCATTCAAAATGGGGAAGCTCACAGTTCATTTCGTCCGCCGTGAGTACTCCTCTCCCTCTCCACTCGCCCTCGATCCTCCCTAATCCCTTCCAGACGCCCAAGGCTACCACAACGTCCCCACGGAAAACCACCTCCAAATCGCCGACCCAGACCTCACACCCCTCGGCGTCACACAATGCGAATTTCTCGCCAAAAGCTTCCCCTACCACTCTCAAATAACGCACCTCATGTCCTCGCCCATTCGCCGTGCCCTCTACACCTGCCTCCTCTCCTTCCCCAGCTCCGTCGCGCGCGGCCTCTCCGTGCTCGCCCTCCCCTCCGCCCAGGAATTCAGCGATTATCCTTGCGACACCGGCTCCCCCGTCTCCAAACTATCGGAGGAGTTCGGCGGCAAGGTCGACCTCAGCCTCCTCGACGACAACTGGAACTCGAACACGGGAAAATGGAGTCCGCATTGCGACGCTATTGACGAGCGAGCGAAGGAGACGCGCCGCTTCTTGAGGCGGTTCGGCAGGGACTGGTTGCGGGAGAACGAGGGGGATTGTCATATTGTGGTTTCGACGCATGGAGGCTTCTTGCACTATGTGACGGAGGAGTGGACGGGAACGGGGGGGTCGGCGGGCACAGGGTGGCGGAATTGCGAGTTTAGGAGCTTCACATTTGAGGAGGGAGAGGATGAGGGCGCGAGTTTGGTGGAATTGCGGGAGAGTAGGGCGAGGAGGCCCGATGAGAAGCTGTTGTCGAAGGAAGAGCATAGGGCTTTGAGGGAGTTCGCGGAGAGCGAGTGGGTTAAGGGTGGATATCAGAAGTTGCCGTTGCCCGATGTCTCATTTAGTAGTACCCAGTATGATTGAGACAGTAGAACTCGAAGGGTAGGATATAGATAGAGTAGAAGATAAAACTTAGAAGATAGGGTCGCGAGGTGCCTTGGAAAAGAACGTGGACCAACCGACTCTATCCAGTAGAATCGAAATACTTGAAAAATCTCGTGAATACGAAGCAACCGAATCTATTTCGCTCATGTAAAATCTGGAAGAACAAAAGCAACCCGAGTAAAACATCACTCCCTCTATGTGCGTCGATGTTCGTCTCAAAACCGCATCCGAGAATCGTTTAATTGACGTCGTGAGATCAAAGAATGACTGGGTATTCGATTGCGCCTGATACTGGCGTGGGATACATGCTGTGATGTCCTGAAGATATCGTGGACGCGCGGCTGATATCTGGTGCGGATATGATTATGTAATGCGGCTCCCAGACCCCTGTCACGTATCAGTCAATTCCTGCTGTACCGTTACATCCAGACCCACAGGTAGCTTTTCTATCGGTAGGTATAAATATCTTATATAACATTATATGTACAGGTCCACTGAAAAGTAGCAACCGGTCTTAACGGCTCAGGACTTCTCTTTACGATTATAAGGAAGTCTGGAAAGCTGTTAAGGATAGTTATTATCTATTAGAAAGATTAGGTACGAAAGCAGTAGCAGTAGCTGTCCTATATAAAGGCCAGCCTAGTTCTGCTGCGGAGAATGCTGAGACTTCCAGTGGTGGAAGTGGCTAAAGACCCGCTTCTCCTGAAGTCACAGGGGTTTCGAGAGTAAGCAGTAAGCGGTGATTAATACCAGGTGGCCCAGGCAGGCCATACAGTCAGCCTCCCAATTTTGATGGTCGATTTCGCTAGGGCTAAGTTTGGTTCTTGACGGATAATTCTGGCAATCTACCACTCCGAGCCTTGCATAAGGACATCTCTAATCTTGCTCTGAAACTCCAATGCCTGGTATCCATGTCCATGACCCCGCTTCGGTTCCAATCCTGAGCCTCACAAGGTCCCCCCTTCCTGTCATAGCTTTGTCTCGGCAGATGGCTTAGCTATTATGAATCCCTCAACCTTCCGCATCAGTTTGTTGGTCTGCTCCGCCAGACTCAGAGTCAAGATGGTGTGTGGTAATATCCTTGCCAGATGGGGCAGGAAGCCCTTGTAGATCGCAAAAAAACCCTCCGTCTTCACAGTCTTTGCTAGACAGTCGAAGACGCCCTTGTACAGGTTGCCGTTCTGGTTGTAGAGACGCGACATGACGGTGTCTGGGCCGGCTGGTTAGAAGATCGGACCGAGTTCTAGAGCCAGGTGGAGGGGGACTTACCAGGTGGGTGCATGAAAACGCACACGACGAACCCGCTGACAGCACTGCTGCTGAGATGTAGTGCCGGACCCTCCTCCATGCCCACATGCTTCATCAACCTCCTCTTAGCGAAGAAGTACGTCGGCAACTGCACCGAACTGCCAAAGCCCGTCCGGATCATCGCTGCGCCCACGCCACGGTATAGGCCCCTGAAGCCCTCCCCTGAGTAGATCTGCCGCAGTCCATCCAAAGCATTTCGGTAGTTGTGTTGCGTGCCGACCGGCAGGAACGGCGAATAGCTCTGCAACCTCGTCTTGACCAGGAAGAACGGGCTTCCCGCCGCGGCGCCGATGATTCCGGAAGCGGCACCACAAAACATGTTGACCCCCAGCGACTGGACCTTGTCGTCCCCGAAGGCGACCGAGGACAGCGTCTTGCGCATGGGCTCGTAGAAGCCCAGCCGGCAGCCGTTCAGCAGGACTTGGTATATGTATGCGCAGCCGATGCCTCTGTAGATGCCGCGCGGACCTTCATTTCGTACGATCACCGAGACACCGTGGATCGGGCCGCGGTAGTGGTGTGGTTGGTGGCCTTTGGACTGAAGCTCGCCTTGGAGCTGCATACTGCTCCGGCCGGATCGGTTAGCCAGAGTCCAGTCGGGCCGGGGAGGTGGGGGGCAACAGATGCGCGCTCACCGGATCTTGACGGTCTCGAAAGGATGGGTTGCCGTGACGGCGCCGCAGGCGGCTATGCCGCCGGCGATGAAGGCACTGAGAGGTGATCAGTGCTTTTTCCCTTAGAGGACCATAGCCGTGGGCTGTTTGTCCATACCCTGCTGTTGTCGACATGGTGCCTAGTTCAAGGGATCGTTCAACGGTACGGCCGTCGAAGATGAGGAGTTGGAAATGTCTCAAAACGCAAGACACATGCTTGCGGCGTTGACGTTCGGGAGGGCCACGTGGATTTCCAGAAGCTGAACTTGTAGGGCTTACAGAGGCGTGCGATTGAGCAGATCACTGCCACCGCCGATGTGAGTGCCGTATCAGGTCAGCGATAAGAGACACTCAATTATATGAAAGTATCAGATGTGGATTGTGGGTGGATAGATATAGCCTGGATGCCAGATGTCCAAGAAATTTGGACTGCCCGAAGCTGCCGTTCTCGGAGCCTTTCTCAGCCGCCGGGAGCTCCGAGTTCCCCAGATTTCGCTCGAATGCAACCTCGGCCTGCAGCAGCATCCTTTTGCCTCACCCTCGGGAGTGCTCACATCAACATTCTTCTGCCCCACGTCAATCCTGTTCCTGCAGGTGCAGAGAGGAAAGTGGCCGGCAGCTCAACTTTATTGCAACCCAGAACTTGCACCTCGCCTTTCCTTCCACCCGAACACCACCGCCACTACCCGACCATAATGTCCTCCACTCCTATGGACATTGATGCCGAGTCATCCCCGGCCGACATTCCCCAATTGAACATAACACGAACATTGGGGGCGACTGTTGCTGCCACTTCCCCGGTCAGCGAGGTGATCGCAAGCTTCCGACCGACCAAGGTAGGAGGCGGCAGACACCGAACCGAAGGATCAAGACAGGGCTGACTCGACCTCAACAGCTCTTTAAGCGAGACGAGACCAAGGATGGCAAGACACCGTACATCCTCTCCATTGACTTTGATGACCCTGGCGAGCTGTGCATGACCTCTGAGAGCGATGAGACCATCCAGATCTACAACATCAGAGAGGGCCGGCATGACAAGACCTTGTTGAGCAAGAAGTATGGCGTGAAGCTGGCCAAGTTCACCCATGCGAGCTCCAGCATCATATACGCCAGCACCAAACAGAACGGTAAGCTGAGGAGCACGCCCCACCACGATCCGAGACTGACAGATGGATCTCCAGACGCCATCCGCTACCTCGCCACCCATGACAACTCCTTCATCCGCTACTTCGAAGGCCACGAGGGCTCCGTGACCTGCCTTGCCATGCACCCCGGGGCCGACAACTTCATCTCCTGCGGCCGCGACAACACCGTCCGCCTCTGGGACATCAACACCAAGTTCTGGACCGCCCAGCTCAATCTCCGAACCCCCTATCTCGCCGCTTACGACCCCTCCGGGCAGGTCTTTGCAGTCGCGTCGTCTTCTAGTGGAAGCATCCTGCTGTACGACCAGCGCAGCTTCGTCAAGCCCTTCTCCGTCTTCGACGTCGTTGAGAAGTGCCACACCGTCGACACCCACTCCATGATGCAGGGCTGGACGAAGCTGGAGTTCTCCAACGATGGCAAGCACATCCTCCTGGGCAGCAATGGCAAGGGCCACTTCCTCTTGGACGCATTCACCTGCGAGCTCAAGGCGTTCTTGCGCAAGCCCGAGGGCGGTGTGCGCCGGGCACCACCGGGCGAAGGCGTCGATTCCAAGAACAACGCCTCGGGGGCCCCGCAGGTCCTGGACACTAGCGGCGAGTGCTGCTTCAGCCCGGACGGTCGATACGTCCTAAGTGGCTCGCGCAAGGATGTTCTGGTGTGGGATGTTCTGAGCCCCACCTCCGAGAAGAAGGAGCTGCAGCCGACCCACGTCCTGGAGGACAAGAGGGAGGCGGCCGTGCTGGCATACAACCCGCGGTTCAATTTTTTTGCGACGGCCGATCAAAATCTCGAGTTCTGGCTGCCAGATCCGCACGTTTGACGTGCCCTCAGGAGATCTCGGACACGACTTTCATTCTGGTCAGGCGTTGGAAGGGAAAAGGGGCATTCCTGGATCTGTGTTCTGTCATATGATACCCCTTTGCATTGCTGGGCATCTGCCTCACGAAATCGACGATTTTTCTCGGAGGCCATGTTTTTTGCAGAAAGCGCCGTGGGCCCATCACATGGGCTGCGTTACATGTTCATTGTACCGGTCCCCTCAAACTAACGATCGGATCAGGTAGCACACCATTCTCGTACGTATGGCTCATGGCATACACCGCGTGGGAGTTGCACCTTGCTCATTCCCCATTTCCCGTCCCTGCCATGTGCCTTCGTTCGCCAGTGATGTGGGCAGCCATGATCCTGATATGGGCAACGAACCTCCACCTGGTGGATCACCAACTTGGGATGACCGCTTGAGGACTTGCCCAAACACACCTTGAGAGATTCAGTACAGATGACAAGCTGGCATTTGCTTATGTTGTGAGAATGCGAAGAATTTCCGGCAGCAAGTTCAGGATCACGCTGAAATGTAAGCATGGGGTGGAACTTGGTAGAAACCTCGGCTCACTGAAGCCCATCATTTATCCCCTGCTTGCAAAGTCAAGATGATAGCACCACTCAGCCATATTCGTGACGTTGCATCTGTCAACAGGAACTCGTTTACTGGGCAGCTGATTGTCTGTAGTGCTGTCACGTTGTCCACTTGCGAGGCGATGTCCGCCTCGACATCGCTGGCGACCAAGGTGATGCAGGAGAGAAGGACGAGAAACAATGGTCTCTTAACGGGGCATGATATCGCTGTTCGCTGATACGACCATGCAAGATAGGAACGTATCGAGTGCCTGGATAGTCCTGCGTGCCTGTGAGCCTAGAGATACAATCTCATGAGAGAGCCATTCTCAAACGCCTTGACCGCGAAGGTGCTTTGTCAATGTTGCACGTGTTTGCTCGAAACCGCGACTCGCTGTAATCTTGAAAGTGTGTAAAGTCGGCCGGTGTGGAGCACGATTGGCCACAGGCCTGTTTGCTGTTTTCCAGGTCCTAGGAGTCCCTCGGTCCTGCTCTCAACCACGCAGAGCCCTCGCGCATCCATAGCACAGCCTCCCATCCTCGTCGGCCCCGTCGTCCCCCATCTCGCCCTTCCACCTCTCGTCACCAAGCTCATCCAGTCTCATCCCACACAGCCCACAGCCCTTCTCCTCCTCCCCGTCGCCTGCTCTCTCCAACTTCGCCGTCGTCCGCACTACGTTGGCCACGATCGATGGGTAATTCTCTTCCACGTCCGCAAAGTACCGGATCATCACGTCGTCTATACTGACATCCCTATGCGATACCACGGCGGACGAGCCGGTGGCGTCGGCGGTGGAGATGAGGTCTGTGAGGGGCGGATCGACGAGGGTGGTGTAGCGGAGGAGTTCGTTGCGAAAGAGCTCGCGGTTGGGGTAGTAGATTGAGAGCTGGGCAGTGTCCCCTGGCGCCCCGTTGCTGCTCTCCGCTGAGACTTGATCCCGCGTTTGGTGTGGCGCTGGGCACCGCCGTATTGTCATGGGCCCGTCGCCAACCATCCAGGGGATCGAGAAGCCCCTGCCCTTCGCTGTCTCGCCCAGTGTCAGCGCCGCCAGCGCCGTAGTACTACACCCTAGCACCAGGGCGCGGCAGTCCTCGCTGATTGCAGTCGAAATGAGTATGTGCCGAATGAACAGCCTCAGAACATCCGCCTTGGATGTGGTGGAGGGCAACCGGGAGAAGAAATCCCGTAGCCTCTCCGCCGCCCCTAACCCCGGATGTCTGCTCGGCGCAACAGGCAGCGCTGCCCAATCGATCGTGTCCAGCTCCAGGACCGCGGTGAGAGGTACACGCAGGAACGTGAACCGAGGATAGCGCACCGAGAAGCGATCCAGTAGCTCCTGGGACGATGACAACGACGGCGACGATGACTCATCGCTCTGCGTTGCCAGCTCGGTGTCGACATGCACCACCACCCCCGCAAACGCAGCACTCGGCCTCTTCCTCAGGTGGCTCTGGACCTGGTCGTTCAGGATATCGACGAGCGCCGCGGAGGAGGGCCCGAACGAGAGCCCCACCACCACGCGCTTGGTCTGTGTGGGTGCAGCGCGGATCTCGGCGGCGAGCTTCTCGAGGCGCTTGACGGCCTTGGTGTTCACGTAGCGACGGTAGCAGGGGCTGTGTTCTGTCAGAAAGAGATTCGGAGGAGAGAGCAGGAAACAAGGGTCGAGGGGCGGACAGACCCGCAGATGGCCTCGGAGCGGATCTTCAGGGTGGCCTCGTTCTCTCTGCACCGGCGGCAGGGTTTGAACGCTGCCTGGCTGGAGTCCATCATCTGTCGAGTATGATTGTCTGTGGTGAGTACGACGAGTGTTGAAGGCCCCCCCCCCGTGGATGTCTACGATGAAAGATTGAGAAGACACATGAAATTTAGTGGAACTTTGGTCTGCAGGATGGGCCGTCCCGTCCCGTCGGGCGCAAACTGTCGGGACAAAACCCTGATGAATTGTCCGAATTCCCAATTCTTCCGTTACTTGTGGCCTAGTGAAGATATGTTGGTGAAGAGGCTCTGACTGCGGCAGAGATGCCTAACAGAGCATCACCACCTGTTGCAGAGAAGATGCTAGGCGGTCTAGGCCGAGCCGTGTCACAGCGCCGCCCACATCTGCGCTCCCCGCCGCACGGATACTGACGGCCTTTCTTCACTTCGACCCAGCACTCGCACTCGGACTTGATGGCAGAGACGGCGTGCCACTCCACAATCGTTAGACCCGATACAAATCGAAAAGACTTCTTTCCGTCTACCACACCTCCGTGACACGCCGTGACACTCCATGACAGCGCGATGAGCGGCAAGACGAACGCGGCTGCCCCGCCAGCCCAGCCCGGCCAACCTGGCCAGCGGCACATGGCGGACAATCTCAATGTCCAGCTGGGCGTCATCGTGGGTGCACCCTCCTTCCACGCATACGATCTGAGCCTTGCTAACCCTCGCTCTTTTTCTCTCTCTCGCAAAGATGGTTCAGATGGGCCGCATCGTGAAGGCCCAGGTCTCGGACCAGGACCGCGCGGATGTCATTGTTGAGCACGCCAGGAGGAAGATGGTCGAGGCCACGGACAGCTTCCACTCGACCCTCGATGAGATGGAGATTGAAATTGTGGGCTCACGTCTTTGTCTGCAAGCGGATTGATCACCAGGATGGTGGCTGACAGAGGGACAGATGCGGGCAAAGGCCGTCTTCCTGCGAGACCTCGAGAAGCTACGGGGCAGGAAGCAGGCATCACAACAGGCTGCCGCGCCCGCTCCAGTCGCCCCACCAGCGCCTATGGTCATCGACCTCGATGGCCTCAACCCCAGCGGACCCGCCGTCCCCGTCGCCCCCATGATGGCCACCGGCGGCTCGCCCTTCACTGCAAACCGCAGCATCCCCAAGGCAGAAGGCAAGCCCGTCGCACCCTTCCCGGATATGGGCGCTCCGGGGATCCCTCCCAAGCCCGCCGCCCCGGTTCCCTTCGCACGAGCCAAGCCGGCCGTCGACCAGAAGCGCCCGTCGCCAAAGCAGGTGAAGCAGCCCACTCCGAAGCAGGCACACAAGCCCGCGCCGAAACCGATCCCCACGCCCGGCCGCACAGCGAACAAACCAACCCCGATGGCCAGCGCCCAGAAGCAGGCGCCCAATCCCTCTGCCTCCGCGCCGCCTTCCGCACCCGCCGCCGCCCCAGCTCCGATGCTTGTTCCCCCTGCGCCGATGTCCGTCCCTCCCGCGCCGATGCCAGCCGCTCCTGCTGCGCCGATGGCTCCGGTGGCCGCGACCCAACCTCCGCCGCCGCCGCCCCCCGCCCCTATGGTCAATGTCCCACCAGGTCCGCAGAACCCCTTCACCAACGCCACCTTCACCGTGGACTCGACAAACAGCGATGCACTGATGCAACCAGGTGGGGGGGACACCAACCTCGACATGCCCATGATCGACATGGACACTTTCGGGACAGGTGTGCCGGAGGGCCCGGGCGACCCGGCGAACGATGCCACCATGGACGACCTGGACCACTTCTTCGACATGGGCGACAACTCGAACGCGAATCTCGAGACCTCAGATTTCAACAACATCGATGATTACATGAATGGCGATTTCAATTTCGACGGGTTTGAATGACCAGCAGGGGCCACTCGGCGGATATGTGGATTTTGCGACAGATCACAGCGGCATGAGCATTGGAGGGGTGTATGGGATACTACCAGCTACCCAGGTTTCCTTCATGCTCGCCGCTCTCGGTCTGTGATATCTGGCCTTCGTGGCAGGTAGGAATGAACGCCCAAAGAAACGGCGACCATTACTCATCGTATGGCTTACCAGAGGCATTCGGACGGCAAAGTCTCACGTTACGGAGCAGACCAACGTCGCTCAGATGGGAATTTATAATCTTGGGCATATAAACTAATGCATAGTATCCAAAGGAACCCCCCCCCCTCTCTCTCTCTTCTCTCTACCTCTCACGGCCCCTGTGTGACATTCCACATCCCCCCCAACAACGGCGAAAACTCCGGATTCCGCCACCCGCTCCACTCATAATCATACACTCCCCAAGTCTCGTTATAATCAATGTTCCCATTGCGGATATAATAACTTCCCTGGATCGCCCACAGCGCCCACTCGGCATCATTATTCTCCATGTACCCGACCAGACAGCTCAGATAGCTAGAATCCTCGCTGCTCAGCCCGGCCGTGCTATCCCCGCCCGACATGGCGACGCCAAACTCGCTCAGGATCAACGGCGCTGTGTAGTTCTCGTTCTGCGTGAGAAGGTAGCCGTCAAACTTGCCGTACAGGCCCTTCTCGATATCGCAGCTGCCAAAGTCCAACTTGAACGTCACGGTGAAGCTGTACGCGTGCATCTCCCACACGTGCTTCCCCTGCCACGGCGTGAAGTCCAGGTGCCGATTCCCCACGAAGCTCAGGTCCGTCGCGCTCAGACCCCCGCCCACGAGGATCAGCACGTCTGGGTTCGCCGCGTGCACCAGCGTCGCCGCCTGGCTGATGTACGTGTACCAGTCGTCGTACGGCCCGTTCAGCGACTGCAGCCCGCTCTGGCGGATCTCGTTGCGCAGCGACATGCCCACGACGCCCTCTTGCGCGCTCGACCACTCCGCCACGGCCTGCAGCCCGTCGAGCCACTGCGACGTGTTGAAGAAGCGGCTGTTGTCGGCGAGGTACCCGAACGCCGTGTCCCACCAGCCGTTCCCGTCCGTCAGGTTGCAGCACCACTGCGCCCGGCTCACGTGGTTGTCCAGGATCGTCATGACGCCCTGGGCCCACAGCTGGGCGATGACCTCGCCGTAGACCTCGCGCACCGTCGCCGACTCCAGGAACGGGTTCTGCTGCACCGCGGCCGCGTGGATCGCCGTCATGTTGTCCAGGTGCTCGGGGACGCCGGCCAGCACGACCGCGTTGGCGAAGGCGTCCGACACGGGCTCGTCCGGGTGGAGCGCCCAGTCGATGCTGTACGTGAGCCGCACGCAGTTGAAGCCGGCCGAGGCGATGAACGAGGCGATGTTGGCGACCGAGTTGCGGTGGAGGCCCTCGGGCACGTGCGTCTCCATGTGGCCCGCCCAGTTCACGCAGCGCAGTTTCACGCGGGCGCCGGTGCTGTCGAGGATCCAGCGGCTGGAGGTGGAGAGGGGCAGGGAGGGCGCCGCGGCCAGGGCCGTGGAGGTGAGGGCGACAAGGGCCAGGGAGAGGGCCTTGAGGAAGGCCATGGTCGCGGTGGGGACGGTCGGTACCGCGGTGTTGGTGGGTGTATATATATATATATATATATATATTTATAAAAATATAAATTATGAAATTAGCCAAAGGATATGGGGGCTTCTCAACACAGGAATATGCTGCGGTGTTTTCTAGGAGACCGTAGCGGGTATCGTGTATATAAAAGCAACGAGAACGTCTGCGCCTCTGCTATGTTTGCAAGGCACGCGGGACGACTAGAGAGGCACACGAATCGAGGATGCAGACAGAAGAATGCGAGTGGCAGACGTCTCCAGAGCAGGCGAGATTGTATAAGAGACTGCACGACAAGCAGAGGAACTGAGAGGAACCGACGAGCGTGACCACGACTTGGAATGAAAGCAAGCCGGTCACCACACGCACACATACCCACACGACGAGCGAAGGAGACGATGACCCGTGAAGTAGCAGGAGGACAGAGCACCTGGTGGCGTCACTTGAGCCAGGTCTTGGCTTGCGGCTATATATATAATAAATATATATATATACACACACACATACGTACATACGTATATACATACAATGTATATAGTGTACAAACCAATATCTGCCGCCCTACCTATACGTCCGGGTGGCCCCGATTGAGCAAAGGTGGCGGCTCAGAGGAAAGAACCATCGTGGCCTGCGGCCCTGATTCGACAGCCGCCAGAGCGAGGTGCCTTGCATGCCCAAGAGATCTCCTCATCTCGATAGCGTTGGGCCACCGAGGAACGCACGCAGCTCGCCTCAGACACAAGCTAGTCCGGGTAAGGAAGGCGGCCGACAAGAAGAGGCCGCCAGGTCCAGAGATCCCCCCCCCCCAAAGAAGTTCCCCCAGAAAGCCAAAAAAACCTGGCCCAAAAGAAAAGCGGAAGAAAAAAAGAAAACTTAAAAAAGTTGTTTTGTGGTGAAGGTTGCACGGTCCGGTACGTGACGGGACCATCCAAAGGGGGCATATGTCCAGCATCCCCCTGGTGTCCTTTTTCGTCCCGTTGCGCAAAGGTCAGTCGGCACACATGATTGGGGGCCGTTATGCATGTTGCTGGAGGAGGGAGGGGTGGGTTGAAGGCGGACGACGCGCTGTGAGTGGAGGGGCGGTTCGTAAATTTCGAACTTGGCCTGCCGCGAATTGATGAACCACAGCTAGCACGCAGGGCACGTCGCAGCAGCAGCTAGGTACGCAGCTAGGTACGCAGCTAGGTACTAGGCCAGTGCCCGGCTCCCTCCTCCCTGGAAACGGTTGTCTTGGCTCCATCCGGTAGGCTTTTCGCCTTTGCTATATTTGGCCAGGTCGACCAAAGGGGGGTATATTCAGCGTGTCTTATGACAGCCGTCACAGAGTCACATGGGCCTTGATTAGACCGCCTTGCCCGGAACACCTGTCGTCCAGCAGACAATCAAGGGCTAACCCACTTTCGCAGCGTCCTGCTCGAATAGTCTGCCGAAGGTACACCCAGGGCCAATCATCGTTTTCAGCGTAGGTAAGTGGTCACCCGTGGGTGGAAGATGTACGCATGCGCCTCGGGTCCGCGAGCGCAGGCCCCGCTCCTGCAGACCACAGGGAATCGTCCAAAAAAACGGAAGTGGTATCAACTGTTCGTTCTCGTGGCTTCATAGATACAGGGGTTTGCATGCAACTATATATGCAGCATGCCGGAAAGTAGGTACAAAACGAACAATTTGCCCCCCCCCCCCGATGCTTTCGCGCCTCTCCGCAGGGTGGTACTGCCGGCAGTCCCTGTGCCGGCCACAGTAAATAAATCATGGGATGCTCGATCCCCTGGAAACAGACCAAAAATGCAGTGCTCGCTCAAATGGGTATATGCGTTGTGACGTCGGCGTGGTCTACTCATGCCACGGTAGGGTTGGCGGGTCCACCAACCGTCATCTTCGCCTCGAGTTCCTTCCGCTTGGCTAACAAGCTCTTGAAGGCGCCCAGGCACTTCACCAAAGACTCCTCATCATGGGCGCAGAGTCTGTAACTTCTCTCCTCCGTGATGATCTGCACGCAGTGTGTCTTTGTTCTGCTCATCGGGTCGATATCGACCACGTTCAGGATCATGCTCATGTGGACGATGAACTGCACCGTGTACTCGGACTCGTCCTTGTACAGGATCAGATTTCTTGGCCGGAGGACCGCCCAGCAGTTCTTCCACTGGCGCACGGCACCTTTGCTGCGCAGCCACCAGAGCCAGCCCTGCCAGATGATGCGATCCGGGTCCTGCTCGATGTTGAGGCCACTGGCCTGGCTGGCATTCCTCGCGCTGACGCAAGGTCTGGGACCTGCGGCCGAGACGGGGGGCGACTGAACAGCCAGGCTCTCGATGGAAGCGCCATGATAGCGTTGGATATCCGAGTCGGAGAAATCCGAGTGCGACGCCCATTCGGTGCCAGACAGCCCCGATGATTCCACCGTCACCGACGGGCGGCGCGGGTTGTACGAGGGCCGTCGGAAGCTGTGCAGATGCAGGTCGACAGGCTCCGGGGAACTCGACAGGCATCCGTCGCGCTCTTGCAGTATGCGACCCGGGCCGGTATCCGTCCGGCCCTCAGACCCGGGCGGCATGAACGAGCCGCGACGTACAACGGGGCTGGCCAGGAACATCTCCTCCTCCTCCTCCTCTATCCTGGCATCTCTGCGGATGGTGTCGACCCATTGTTGCGCATCCTCTTTGGAGGCGGCTTGGAAATGGAAATTCTTGGCGGGGGAGAACAAGCCGAAGACATTCTCGCGTCTCTGCTTGGGGTCCTTGAGCAGGGTGACCGCGGTCAGATCGGACAGGTAGATCTTGTACCGCAGCTTGTTCTCCTGGTCGTCCTTGTAGATGGAGAGGGTGTTGGGCCGGTATACGAGATAGACGGACTTCCAGGTCTTGGTCTTCTGTGTCCGCTTCTGCAGGTAGCCGCTCTTGATGACGCGGTCGAATTCGAAACTCCCGTTCTGGTTGACAGGCGAGTATGAGTCGAGGGCATGCTGGTTCTTGAAGCGCGCGGCCGCGTTCGGAGCGGGAAGAGAGATGGACGTCGATGGGAGGCTGACGGAGGATTGCTTGTCAGGTGGGTAGCTGGCCAAGACGGAAGCCGGCCTTGCCTGTACTTCGGCCATGGCGATCGTTGCTGCGTCCGTACGGCGGGGGATGTGATTGGTATCGAGGTGGATGGTGTCGAGGAGAGTCGGGAGCTGAAATAGCGCGTTCGGATCGACAGACGGGAGTAGATGAGGTAGTGAATCAGGGCTGGATCCACGTCGTACTAGACTCGACAGAGGCAAGAAAACAAGATCAAAAGAGTGGCGTCCACGGTGGTGTCCACGGTGGTGGGCGAATGAACGAGAGGCTATCCAGCGGGAGGATCTGACTAGAGCGAAAGTGACAAAGTAAAAGTGAGGCTGGTGACGTTTGAGGAGTCGAGGAAAGATCGCGACGATGCGATGATGAGTTGTACGAGCGCAGCGGAGCCGGCGGTGGGTCGATGTCGCTGGGTGGATGGGTGTCAAATAAATTCCGACTTCCTCCTGCTGGGCCTGGACCAAAACAACATATAGTTAAAGCCCATCGGGGGCGAACCCAGTCGTTGGCCTGGCGGTCCGAGGGTGGAAGGGTTTTGGGATCGAGAGCAGAGAAGAGTGTCAGGTCTGTGGATGTGATGGTGATCAAGCAAATCAAAGCCTATTGAGCGGCGGTGGTCAGGAGGAAATGGAGATGCTGAAACCGGGGCGGACAAGGTTGAAGGAAGGAGGCATAAAGGCGCCGCAGGGACCATATTGCGGCCGGAGCGGGAAGGAGGCGGCAGTGGGACAGGACTGGGACAGGGCAGGGACAGGGCAGGGACAGGCAGGGAACGAGGTGGGCCACACGAGTTTGAAGGAAATGAGCGGGCCTGTGGGGAAGGCTCCTCCCCAAACACAGCGCCTGATTGGCCCCCCTCCTTGGGCCTGTGAGTACATGCAGTCACAGTTCACAGTGCATAGTACAAGGTACCTCTTTGTGCTTACATAGTGGTCGACACTCCTCAAAAGTTGGGACGACGACGAGACAACCTTAAAAAAGAGCCGATGAACTCGTCCAGGTGTCACCATGAGAGGATGTTATTTGTTCGGATGGCCCTTCCTGTGAAACAACCACTTCGAGCATCTTCGAGCCACTTCGAGCCGGACGACGAGAACCTTTTGCGATTGGAAGACGGGACAAAACACCTGCCAGCAGAGTTTGGTCCCTGGTTGCCGGTCCCCGATTCTTGCTTCCTGCTTCCTGCTTCCTGCGTCCTGCTTCCTGCTTCCTGAGACGAGATCACCGCGGATGGCCAGATGTCCTCGATCCTGGCAGCAATCACCCTCCATCCCGACTTAGCAGAAACGGCGGCTGCACACGGCACCCAGTGGCGCTGCTCGACGTGGACGATCGTCAAACTCTCCTATTTATAGCTGTGTGATGAGATCGACTGGACACATCAACCACAGATCCGCCACCTTGTCGCAGCCTTCATCCATGCGTTGATGTTCGCCGCGGACGAGAACGATGCGACAGGCTATTCTGACACCACGGTTTGTTCTTTGTTCATGTTGTCGGAGAGCAATCGTGTGGTAGGTAGTATTGCTCTTGGTTTGCGTCCAAGACACAATTCACGCCGGGCTCCGATGCGACGCGGCAGAGTACGTAGTGCAAGCACGTAGTGCAGATAGAAAATCCACCCTTGTGTTAGTGGCATGCTACGATAGCTACGATAGGCCCAGAGCGCAAGCAACTTCGGTCTCGGTACGAGGCTGCCGTTGCCGCTGCCATCTCATCATCCTCAGTCCATCATCGTCCCTTCCATCTCACGTCAAGATGGCAGTACCGACACCGACACCGCGAGAAATCGCATCGCGAGAAATCGCATCGCGAATCGCAGAGGAGCTGGCACCCACCAGCTTCGCCTGCAGCTCGCTCACCCCGCTGTCCGGCGGCACAGCCAACTTCATCTTCAAGGGCAAGTTGCAAAAGCCCCTGGACGACGGCACCACCGAGGTCGTCATCAAGCACGGCGAGGGCTACAGTGCGTCTTTCTCGGGGTTGCGGCTCTCGACAGACCGTTGCGTGAGTCCTGCCGCCGACCTGGGGTTCACCCGCTCACCCGCGCGAGAATAGGCTCTGGAAAGTGACTGCCTCAAGGCCGCAGGAACCGGTCTCGCTCCCGCCACCAACCAGTCCTGCAGCGTCCGGACGCCTAGGGTGCTCCGCTTCCACCAGGAGTCCAACACCCAGGTCCAAGAGTCGCTGCCCAACGCCCTCGACCTGAAGACGTACGCGCTGGCGCATTTCTCGGCCGCCACGTCCGAGTCTGTCAAGCCCCGACTCGCCGAGATGGGACGGGGACTGGGCAGGTGGCTGCGCAGCTTCCACGACTGGGCGGAGACGCAGAAACCCCTCCGAGACCTGGCCAGGGCCAACAGCGAGATGCAGGGCATCAAGCTCACGTACAACTACGGGCTGTTGCTCTCGCGCGTGGACAAGTTCCCGGCCATCCTCTCTGACGCAAAGCCTGTCTTCGAGGCGGTGCTTGCTATGGCGAAGGCGGAGCTGGACGACGAGCACAAGTTGCAGGTCATCCATGGCGACTTTTGGACGGGCAAGTAGGTCTAGCAGTCCCGCAGTCCCGCAGTTCCGCAGCCCAGCCTGGGTGGTCGCTGAAGATGCTGACGACGGCCGCAGCATTCTGCTTCCGGACGAGGAGCGCAGACCGAGCCACCAGACCCCGCTGTTCGTCATCGACTGGGAGATGTGCCAGCTCTGGCTGCCGCCGCTGGACTTGGGCCAGATGATCGCAGAGCTGTACGAGCTCACCCTGTACAAGAACATCCAGGCTGGTCGGTGGCTCATCGAGGGCTTCGTGTCCGGGTATGGGCCTGTGGACGACACCTTTGTCTTTAGGACGTTACTCCACGTCGGCACCCATCTCGTAGGCTTCGGGAGTGGTGTGGCAGGCTGGGGAACCCCTGGGCAGTGTGAGAAGGTCGCGGAGACGGGTCGGGATATCATCTTGCGGGCGTGGCAGAGAGATAGGACGTGGTTTGAAAGGCATGATCTGGCGTGCCTCTTCAAAGCAGAGTAAATTGCCCGCCTCGTAGCACCAATCACACATGCTACCCTCGTAGGGGGTTCGTCCCACTCTTCTGCCTCGTCAAAGCGCTAGCTTCCTACACCCATTCACCGAGCTGGAACACCCAGGTCTAGATGAATCTGCCTCTCGTCTTGAGGGACGACCTCGTTTCGTATCGGCACGGAGCGAGTGCGACCCTACAGAAGAGGCGCTGCCCCCCTACTTACCTACCCCATCAAACACCACCATGTTCAAGACCGAGAAAATGGTCGTCACTCATCCAGTAATACACAAGATTCTCCAGATGTAATTTATTTTTTTGCTCGTCGTCGATACAATGCACCACGACGCCATCCCAAAATCGCCCTATCGACGACTGCCTCCAGCCATGGCAGCAACTGCCCAGCTCATCCACTCCAGCTCTAACGCACTATTAGAACGCTCCAAGGGCCTGTCTGTACTTCTGATCAATGATACAACTCTATGTAGGGCAGAATACCGAACATGCCATGATGCCAACAAGATCTCTTAATACGGGCAGCTCTTTCTTTTCTGGTAAGTCATGGTGAGCCATGGTACGGTACAACCCGTCAAGCAAGACTCTCGAATCATGCTCGGGCCACAATACCAGCAACTCGTGATCCCAACATTGGACACAAGCGTCACGATACTGATCGGCCTTATTTGACAATGAAGAAGAAGAAACCCGCTGTGTCAATATGACCTGTGGTCGTCTGTTTGGTGCTGGAGCCTTAGTACTTCCACTACAGTACTCTCCGCGAGGTAGCCCTCCTCCCCGGCGAAGTCTCCGGTGAAGGCTCTGCCGAGAACGCTGCTGAATCCTCCACTGAAGGCTCCACGACATGCTCCTCCACATGCGTCTCTTTGTTCGTGTTCTCCTTTTTCGCGTTGGCAAGGATAGTCTCTGTTCGTGGGCGGGCTCTGCTGCCTGTCGATGTCTCCAGTGGTGGCGACTTGCTGTCTTGCTCGTCACTCGATGCACTATGATCTCCCGTCTAAGGCGTCTTCATCGACCGCCTCTTCCTCGGGGATGGGGCTTGGGGTTTCTCAAGGGTCTCCTCGTTTACGATGGTTCTCCGCGCACGACCCTTGAGCACCCGGCCCCTCATGCTCCTTGGTGGCTCCGGTGGTGGCTCCTTCGGTTGATCGACCATCGGCTCCGGCTGGCCACCCTGCTAAGGCTTCCTCCTCGAGCGCGTCTTCATGGGAGCGGGAGGCTCCTCGATGGGCTCCTCTACGACGATCTTCTTCCGATGGCCTCCTCTCTTGGCCTTGGGCGGTGCTGGCGTAGGCGGTTCGCTGTGCAAATGGCCCAGCTCCTCGATCGCAGTGGTGTTTTGCCACTCCAAGCAGCGGTACTGCGGCTGATCCGGGGTCGGGGACTTGCGCGTCCTCGTGGCCATCCTCTTGCTGCCCGCGGATTTGGTGCCGTTAACGCCATTCGGCTCCTCCATGCCTTCCTTATCCTTCTCCTTGTCCTCCCCCGCGGCAAGGAGGCCGAGATGCTTCTGGCGGTTCTCCATGTGCTTGATGATCTTGTGACTGTAGTTGACCAGCTCTTTGCGCAACTTGAGCTCATTGAAACCGCGTGGATCCAGCCAATCGATGAGCTTCTTGACATCCTTCGGGTCGTCGATGTAGCCCCACTGCCGCGCGGTGTACACGCTTGTTGGACCCTCCTCCTTCGCCTTGCGCTCCGGAACGGTCATGTTGAACTGCGCCTTGTAGCTGTTCTGCAGATCAGCGGCCAGATCAATGTAGCCCTCGCGCTCCAGATCGTCCGGTCCTTGCACCCAGATGCAGCCGTTGGCATAGCCAGATTCGGCCGTGGAGCTGTCTGGAAGCCCGGCGTAGGGCATCCCGTTGCGCTCAAACCAGTAGTACCGGTTCCAGAACCGATCCTTGCCAAGCACTCTCGTGCGTGCGCAGTCGGCCTCTCGTAAGTCGTTGTCGATGATGGCGATCTCCTCCTCGCACTTTTTGATCAACTCCTCCTTCTTCTGGATGTCCTTGAGGATCTTCAGAAACTGCTTCGATTGCTTGGGGACAGCTTTGGCAGCCTCCATCTCCTTCTTCCGCTCTTCCTCTCTCTCCTTTTGGCGCTGCCTCTCGGCAGCCCGATCCTGGCCCCGCCGGAGACCACGAGTGGCACTGCGCGGGATTTCGTCCTCCGTGTCCACATTTTCATCCTCTGCTGGCGTCAGCTCGGCCACGTCATCCATCTTGACGTCTCCGTTGGCATCGGCGACCGGATCTTGAGGAGGTGAAGGGGGCAGGTTGTCTGGCAGCAGAATCTTGCGCTCCTCATTGAGATTCTTCAATTCCTCAAGCCTGAGAGGGGACGAGTCAGCGTGTTCCAGAAAGAAGGGGCGTGCACATCTCACTTACGCTGTCTTGCGTTGCCGCTGCCACTCGATTTTGTCTTTGCGGAAGGCGGTCATCTGCTCACTGCAGTCCTCCATGTACCGGCGGATTGCCTTGGTCTCAGCCGTGAGCATGCAGATTATCTGCAGAGCCTGAACCCGGTGGTTCACGTCCAGGGCCGCGTAGTGTTGGCGGATCGTCTCCTGCGTGGCCTCGACAGTACGAGGCACCAGCTCGATGAGGAGCTCCTCGCAGACCGCCTTCCGCCGCTCGTCCTTGGAGAGCTGGTGCAGCAGCCCCACCATGATCGTCTCCCAGCCTCCGTCCCTGAAGTCTCTCTTTCGCAGGTGATCAATCCAGTCGTAGTTGGCGAGGAACTCTTCGGCACGGTGCTTGGGCGCGTTCTCCAGCGCTTTCTCTTCCTTCTCCGCCGCCTTGGCTTCTGCGGCCAACCGCTCGGCTTCCAGCTTCGCCATGCTGCTCCTGGTCGCCCGTGCGGTAGGTTGTGGCGTTGGGTCCCGATTCTCCTCCTCGTCCTCCTCCTCCTCGCCCTCCTCCTCGTTGTCTTCCTCCGGCTCCAGCTCGGGAAGTCGGAAATGGACCTTGCCACCGTCCGCTTCCGATTGCACCAGGATCTTCAGAACCGCGCAGTGGATCTCGTCAAACAGTGGAACTTTGACATCCTCCGATGCGACCTGCATCGCCTCGACAAAATGGTCAAACGTAAACGAGTCGAGCTGGAAGATCTCGCAGTACACATTGAGTGTGTCCCAGGTCTCCAGGAAGTGGCCGACGGATCTCATGAGGATGTCCTCGCCGAAGGTCGTCTTCGTCTCCACCTCGACCGGTGGATCTCTGCACATGAATTTGATGGGCGGTCGGACAAGGCGGCCTGGCTCGACACTCAGATCCTCGATGGGGTACTTTGGTGGTGGGGGAGGTGGGGGT
>MUZH01003766.1:0-22720 GCA_003012965.1 Juglanconis oblonga
CTGTCTATGTTATAGTACAGCTTCTAGTGTTACCGGTGGAGTCACCGGGCGAAAAGCACATTTTCAATTGATATGTTGGTGAAGCCATGGCACTAGCAGCCCGGGTCACTGCTGCTCCAGAGGACGATGCTCCAGACGCCTCGCCTTTTCTGGCAATGAGCACGAAAGCCTATATGATCTACAGACCCTCCCGGAAAGGAGGATTGGGAGGGTCCAATTCCCGTCTGCGACATTGGACTGATCTCTACATTACTACGTCCCTAGGTAGACAGAAAGCTTAAAAGGCTCGATGAGGGGTTCGTTTGCGAACGAGGGGCAGCAGAAACAGATTTTGGCAGATCTGGTTTGAAAGCACATTTGGGCGAAGGCTAAAAGACATATACGGTGACACGCATGACAATGCGCAATGCCGTTCGCCCAATTTGACCATCCCGCTCTCCCTCCATGGCATCATCACGGCATGGAGTATTCAACTGAATCGAGACAGCACCGGTCCCAAGTACCTAGCCGCAGATTGCGAGTGCCAATGCGATCATGGCCCAATGCGGGGGAAGCTCACGATGCTGCGTCGAGCTGGACCCCTCGGTTCGGCCGTGAGCTACTACGATGTACTACTACTACTACTATTACTACTACTACTATTACTACTATTACTACGGTACCATCGCCCGAGTTCCAACACCATCTTTCTCCCGTCTCACCCACTTGACTTACCTGCCTGCTGCAACCTCCTCCCCTCTCACCAGCCACCCAATCTGACCACTGTTCTTCAAGAGAACGTGCCGCTGAAGGCGGCTCCCGCTGCTCCAAGGAAGCAAGTCTCTAGCTTCCGCCACGAAGGAAATAAGGTACGGCCACAAGCACGCACCTCTGCGGGGGAAAGGGAGATCGGGCTGAAAAGGCTGCCGCAGGTCTCACCCAGAGCTAATAAAGATCCTCACCATGCCTGTCGGGGATCAGTTTGCCGAGACACGCCGGTGTAGATCTGTGACACAGCTTTTCAATATATCGAGCACAGGCCGGTCTCTTTTCTCTGCATTGCAGCGAATGGCACGGTTGCCCAAGCACGCCGGATTTTGCAATCTACCACTGTGATAAGCAGATTGTGGGGGGTGGGGGAGTGGCCTCGGCGTCATGGACTTGCAGGATCATACTGTAGCATGTTGCTATTGCTGAGGTGCGTTTCCAAGGAGCTGGGCAATACCGGTCGTGGTGATATAGCCCGGAAGCCGGCTCAGGGCCGATGTACGTACACCCCACACTCGTCTCCCGAAACCCCGTGCAGCGGGTAGCTTCCGAGAGGGAACAAAAGGCGGGAATAGCATCAGGTCATGACTGCAGCGTGGGTGCTGACACATCTTTGGTGACAATTGGCAGATACATGATACATGGTACCAAAGGACAGCTGATTGGCAAGTTCGGAAGTGAGGCTCTCATCAGCACCTACCCACCTCGGCCAGAGAACAAGAGATTTGTTGCTTTTTTCTGCCTCTCCAGCCCAACAGCGAGATGCAGCAGCACCATCCTGCTGATGCTGCGTGGTTGGTTACATCCGGCCCAATGCTGCAAGCCCGCGGTTTAACGCTCCTGCAATGTAATTCAATCCTGTCTCATTTCCCACCTTGGTTCTATCTGGTTAGACGCTGCTGCAGCAGGACCGCATGCAGTTGGGCTTTTAGCCCGAGAAGCACCTTGCCTTCAGCCTAGCCCAAGCAGCGGAGAAGGGGGAAAATGCCTATTGTCAGATTTCCATCTTACATTTTAGCATGAGATTGCGAAATACTGGTTAGCCCCAACTGGAAGTACCGGTACCTAGTGGTTATCTTGTCGTTCGCGGGCAAGCAGGCTTGCTCCCCACACGCAAGCTTCACGAACGCTCGATTGGAGTCGCCCGAACTGCGGCTCCACTATGGTTCCTACTTAGGACTTGCTTTGCACGGCATCTCTCGAAAGGGAGCGTGCAAACCCCTAATTGTCCCGGCGCAATCGAAATTGTTTGAAGTCTCACCGGGGTTCTTGATGCCTCTGGAGGAGCAACTCAGCCTCATTTGATCGACAGTTCCTCGCTCGAGGATGACTCGTGGCAAGCGAGATGTTGTGCGTCTCATTTTGAAGCGAGAACCTAATTTCGTGGAGTTTGCTGGCGTGAGGACTGTGATGGTGTGTGTCTGTGACGATGTCTGCAGCGAGAACGAGCGGGCTTGCTGACTTGATTACTCCCCATCCAACGCCGGGAGGCGGCACGGTCAAACTTGGAGGCGTCCGCAAACATGGCATCGGGACCGACAAGACGCTGTCATGACCTGAATAAGCTCGCTGCAGTGCAGTATCGCGAGCTCCGGGTACGACTTGGTGACGGAGCAGTTGGTCCGGACATAGGTCGAAACATAAAAGTTTGCGGGAATATTCCTCATGCCGGGACGATGAGGCCATCACCAAGACTTGTGGGCACGGATGAGACAAGCTTGACTACACTAGTGTTCTTTGATGGAAACGCTCCAGGAATCGTCTCATTGAACCCCTGACTAAAGCGAACGGGTCCATCTCGTTGAGGTCTTTTTTTGGATCCTGAATAGGTAGCATCCAAGGCGCAAAAATCCCGATACTGCCGATAGATCTCGATCTCTTGTCGACTTTGAAGGTCGCGATGTGCAGAACGATTCCGCGACCATCCCTTTCTTTGAATACTCGCCCGAGATATGCGGGTCAGATATGCTGGCGCGGGAGACACCGCCGAGTCGTCCGGAATCCGCGGTGTGTTCGTGGGGTTTTGGAAAGTGACAGAAACTTGGAAAATGTGTGAAGAGCTACTGTGGTATCGAAAGTTTGGTTCGAGATTCAAGGCCCGCGCAGTGGGGATCTGGTCTGACCGGGGCCGGCTCCAGTATTCAACGACGACGGCCAACGTCATGGTGCACGTGGAGCGGAGAGCCCGGTCGTCACGATGAACAGTGCTTTTTTGAAATTCAAACCCGAGAGTTGTTCATCCCAGCAATGTTGGAGCTGGTCCGGTTTTTGCGGCGCTGGTTCGGCCCGTACGTCTCCGGCAGGCTGGCGCAGCAAGAACAGCTGCCAACGTCATAGTGGATCCCTGGCAATAGTGTAGTGTACATAGCATTTTGTGCTGCCTTTAGTTATGCAGACTACTCAAACTCAACGTTGCATCAACCATCGGTGCAGTGTGCTGTGCTGTGCTGGTTGGTTGGTTCCATTGGTTGGTTCCATCGTCGGTCCGAGGCTGCTCCAAAGCAACGATGCTATTCGGACACCTCGAGCCGTTCCAACCAAGAGCTAGCGTAGCAAGCGCAAGCAAGCACCGCCGGCTGACCGTCAAGGCTTGTCCAATCCGTTTGAGTAGACGAAGCGCCAAAATAGTCGCAGCCGGTCGACAGCAAGCGCGCCACCACATCCCACATCCTACATCCCACAGGATCGCGCTGACCCAAGCATGACAGCGTGTCCAGAAAGACCGGCCAACAGAGAGGTGAGGGCTTCGTCCCCGTTGGAAGCTAGGCATCTGGCATCTGTAGGGCCGGACAGATGGGTCGATATCCCTAACCGATACTCCGTACCTCCTCACCATCGCCGTCGAGGTCTTGTCGTTGCGATACCGGGTATATGGCAGCCTCGTTTTGCGCCACATCGAACTCGAGGCTCTTCAGCGCTGAGTGGTGGTGGACGTCGTGAGTCGTCGGGCAGCGGTTGCAGATCTTTCCAAACAAAGTTTTTGACAGGCCCAGGCCAGGCCGAAGACGAGGCGGAGATCGACGTGGCTGGAGGAGACGCCCTGATTGGCTGATTTAAAATACAACCCGCCCCCCACATTATACATCCAATCTGGCGGGAACGGCTGAATGGGTCGCTTTGTCTGCTGTACTCCCTACTTACTCCGTTGTCAACACTGAGCCGAACGAACTCTTCCTCCAGGGTGAAAAGTCTTCACGCCTGATCGCAGTGTTGAACAAGAATGACAGAGTATTGTCAGGCCATCCAGATGTTGTTGATTCCAGGGCGCGGTTCCCTGTCATCTCATTTGTGACGTCACCATGAAGTTCGCGAAGGAGCTGGAGAGGGACTTGGTTCCAGGTAAAACTCACCCTCTCGACGCTGAATATGGGTGCCCAATCCAAGGCACAGACGCGTCGAGATCGCGCCGTTGCACTGACTACGGCACCTCGTGGGCCATGACCTGTCATCAGCAATCTTGGACCGCCTTTGACGAGTAAGGAGTGCACAGAAAAGGGGATCAACGAGGCTAACCCAATCACAGAGTGGCGTATCAAGTACCTCAACTACAAGGCTGGCAAGAAGCATATCAAGGCTATATCGAGAGCCCTCCACCGCGCTAATGGCACTCCGTCTCATGTCCCAAGGAAGGTCGACACGCCGAGGTCAGACGCGCCAACGCCACCCTTCGTGACTCCAGCACAACGTCCCGGCGATCTTCAACGTAGCCTGAGTTCCGAAACCGAACATGGTGATCCAACCAAGTCCACGTTCTCTCTGATGGGCCGGTCGCCTCCTCGGTCTATCCCTATCCGTCGTCGCAACCGTGGGGAGCGCCAGAGTCTGACCGAGGGTGCCGATTCCGACGCGCAGTATGGCAGTATCATCCCGACGCCCCCGGATCGTGACCTTGCTCCCCTGACCAAGAAGGCGAGCCTACTTGAGCTCCCGGGCCCGGCTATCAAGGTGCCCTCTAACATCACGGATGGGCCAGCTGCGAGACCACCAACCGATCGCGCCAACTCAGCCAACTCGTTGGGTCGAGCCGCTTTGCAGCGAAGTGCCTCCCTGGCGGGAAGCCATCACGGAATGGGTACGGAGCGTCCCCAGGAGCCTAGCCGCTTCCCCCTCCTACCGTCCGCTTCGGTGATTCCGAGTATGACTCCGAGCGATATGAACACGCCTCGCACACGGCTCCGCAGGATGTTCTCCCTCACGGGACCCTCGCCACTGGAGCGCTACAGGTCACGGGGCGAGTATGATATGCGAACACTTGACGAGGTGCGGGAGAAGGAACGCGAACTCTACGAGTTCCTTGACAGCGAGCTGGACAAGGTCGAGACCTTCTACAGGCAGAAGGAAGACCACGCCGGCAAGCGGTTGGCGTTGCTCCGCGAGCAGCTGCACGAGATGCGTAACAGGCGGACGTCAGAGATTGCGGAGGCTAGGCGCCGGAAGCGGAATGACGAGCCGAATGTGCGTACCTCAAAAGAAGGTGATCAGGTCGATGGCCCTGCGCATATTCCACTGCTTGAACCCCTAAAGGCAAAGCTATTCAGGCCGGGTCCGAACTCCAAAGCGCTTCTGAAGATGGGTGCGCCTCACCTCGGGGATCAAGGCGGTGAGGAAGGGCGCGACTATGTTCGTCGGCCGCCTGAAGATGAGGTGCCGTATCGCACTGCGAAGAGGAAGCTTAAGCTGGCCCTGCAGGAATTCTATCGCGGCCTTGAGCTTCTCAAATCGTATGCGCTTCTGAACCGGACGGCTTTTAGGAAGTTGAACAAGAAGTACGACAAAACAGTGAGAGCACGACCGACTTATCGATACATGACGGAGAAGGTCAACAAGAGCTGGTTCGTGAATTCGGACGTCCTCGACCATCACCTCCAGGCAGTCGAGGATCTGTACGCCCGATACTTCGAGCGTGGTAACCACAAGATTGCAGCTGGCAAGCTGCGTAGCCTCAGCAGAAAGAAGCGGGACGAATCCGGCAGCGCATTCCAGAATGGCCTGTTGATCGGCACCGGCGCTGTCTTCGCCATCCAGGGGCTTGTTTACGGAGCACAGCTCCTGTTCGACGACGACGACGAGTTGAGGACGCAGACCACCTACTTGATGCAGATATATGGGGGCTACTTCCTCATGCTGTATCTGTTTAGCTTGTTCTGTCTCAACTGCAAGATCTGGACGGCTAGTAGGGTGAATTACCCATTCATCTTTGAGTTCGATGGCCGGAGCCAGTTGGACTGGAGACAGCTAGCCGAGTTTCCCAGCTTCTTCCTGTTCTTGTTTGGATTGTTCATCTGGTTGAACTTTTCGAGATATGGTTCACCGGCACTCTATCTGTACTATCCGGTCATCCTGATATTCGTTACGTTTGTCATTCTCTTCCTACCGGCTCCGATACTGTTTCACAAGAGCCGGAGGTGGTTTCTGTATTCCCATGTCAGTCCTAGTCTCTCATCCTCTTTACATTATCGTGTGTCATTGCTGACATTCTACAGTGGCGTCTTCTCTTCGCAGGTCTATATCCTGTCGAGTTTCGTGACTTTTTCTTGGGAGATATGTATTGCTCCTTGACGTATGCTATGTGCGTAAGTAATGACTCGGACCCCCTCCTCTGAAACATCTCCGTCTAATAGCTACCAGAATGTTGAATTATTCTTCTGTCTGTATGCGAATTATTGGGAGAATCCGCAGAATTGTAACTCTAATCACTCGCGGCTCCTGGGCTTCTTCGCCACCGTGCCACCAATATGGTAAGAGATTGCTACTTATCCGAGTCTTCTTTAGACGTACTAAGACCTGTATGTAGGCGATTCCTACAATGTATCCGCCGTTATCGGGATACAAAAAATGTCTTTCCTCACCTCGTCAACTGCGGGAAGTACACGGCAAGCATTCTCGCGGGTGTCTTCCTGAGCGTCTTCCGCATTGAGAACACGCACAGTAATCTGGCGCTCTTCATTGCCTTCTCGATGGTGAATGGGTTCTATACCGGTATGCTCTGACTACAGCCTATCTTACCCTTGCCTTCTCATATTAACCTATCTCCTTCAGCGTTCTGGGATATTTTCATGGATTTCTCTCTCCTCCAGCCTCATACGCACCACCGCTTCCTACGGGAAATCATTGCCCTCAAGTCCCACTGGCCCTACTACATCATAATGATTGTCGACCCAATCCTCCGCTTCAACTGGGTCTTTTACGCCATCTTCACACACGACTCGCAGCACTCATCCATCGCCTCCTTCCTCATCGGCCTCTCGGAAGTCACTCGACGAGGCTTGTGGACTCTCCTCAGAGTTGAGAACGAGCACTGTGCCAACGTAAAGCAGTACAAGGCCTCCCGCGATGTACCCCTGCCCTACCAGCTTGACACGGGTGTCGAGACCGATCTGCTCACAAGCGGGAGGGCCAGTGTCGAGTCGGCACCCGGCGGGAAGCAGGTTCAGAGGCCGGATGACGAGCTCGTACGCAGCCCCTCAGCTGCTAGGGTCAACTGGGCCGGCTCTGTCCTAGGACGCACGCAGAGTGGTCGGTCGACGGGCGTCGATGTCGCGCCCACCACCCTGGGCGGCGTTGGGCCGTCCGGTGCGGTGGAGGAAGGCTACGTACCAGGCGAGGAGTCCTTCCGGATGCGGCGACGCCGCGGCGATACGATTGGGAAGATGAGCATCAGGGGCATACTGGCGGAAGCGCACAAGCAGGACTTCGAGAAGAAACGGAAGCCGGAGTCGACCAGGGGTGGGGCAGGTAGGCAGACGGAGGAGGTGCAGGAGGAGGAAGATGACGAGGACGAGGATGATGAGGATATAATGGGCAGTGAGGGGAGTGATGATGAGGAGACAGGGTCGCTGCTAGATGAGAGAATGGAGGTGAGAGAGGTGGAGATGCTGGCTAGAAGGGGGAAGAATGAGGAAAGTGAGTAGACAGACCTAGGTCTTGAAGGGCGGGTGCTGTTGCTATGAAATAACAATTCGAATTGCTCAACAAGAATATGGGAGCTGTCAAAGCTGAGGTTGCCAGCATTGTTTGGTCTATGCCAGCCCTAACACTTATTGAACCCAGCTACATCTTTGTCACCGCTGCTAGCTCACTGAACTGCACAGATAAATCTAATCCACTCCAGCCAGATTCATCGACCACTGTGCCTTGAATGGTAAAGTGGTCACTGACGATGACATTCGTTGGGTGCTAATTTGCAAAAATACTCAATGGTTGCCAGTTTGAGCCCTGACACTTGCCAAGATTCATGTCCTTTATTGCACACCCGATAGCAACCTTGACTGCCAACCCACAGCTTTGCTTCATTGGCTACTGGCGAATTACTGCCATATTTATCATGGTTGTTCTTCGGCAAGCCTCCTCCTTCGATCCTGACTCAAGCATTAGCAAGTCCTCACTCGTGACAAACAATACCTTAGTCGAAAATGTCTGGACCAGGAGAAACACCTGGACAAAATAAGGGGCCTGATGCGCAGTCAAGTCCCTCGGCACCGACTGCCCTAAGTATGAGTGTGTTCGCCACTCACCTCCAGCAACCAGGCGTCTCACAGACGATAATGAAAACACCTTTTCCGATTTTAGGAAGTTTATTTCCAGTAACAAGTTCCTGTCCTACTGCAAAGAACTCGTAGACAGCTGCTTCCCCCCTTGCATTGCTACCCTCTGAGATCGACTACAGGGCCTAGTTGAAGGCTGTCTATCGTCTTTCGCACCGGATACACGCTCTTGCAGTGGCTCTCACACGGGCAACCCAAATGGAAAAGAGAAGAACACCCAGACGACCAGGAAAAATCAGGATGCCAGCACTGATGTCCTGTCCGACAAGAAGGAGGCAGCCACCGCTCAGGCCGGAGGTTCTTCTGGCTCCAAGTCTCACTCTTTACGTCTCCAAATTTGAACCAGGAGGCTCCCGGTGGGAGCTTAAGTCAGGACCACGCAGCCCTTCTACTATGAATTACGGGGTGGGGGGGGGGACCAGGTGGAAAACCAGGGAAAGAAAGAAGAACAGAAAGGAAGACGAAAAAGATTCTTGGGGCCTTTATGACTTTAAGCATCTATCTGTGGATTTAATAAGTCCACTGAAAAGATTGCATGTATTCATATAGGTGGTTGTTGTTTTTGAAGCTGTTAACATAGTTATAAACATTGTAACAGTTTCCCTCATACAATAGAAGCCTAGCACCCATGATTACACCATGTATTCCTCCTATAAGAGCAAGAAGTACAAGATGAGAACACAATAAGCTTCATTATTCTATAGGAATTATTTAGAGGTCTACTAGTTAAATTCATACACGAAAGATGGGCTTGTAAAAATTGAGCAGAAACGGGTAGTGTGCAGACAACACCTATGTCGGCCAAGTCTCCATGCGCTATGGAGTCTGATTACTGGTTTTCCTGTGCCACGGTGGAGGACGGAGCATCCGTGGCGAGTCGAGTGAAAGCGAAGCGTTCGATGACCTGGCGGCCAGTGTCCGTGATAACCGGGTAGGCAGCCATCCAGGAGGAGAGAGCATCTCTTCCGAGGCCATCGGGCCAGACGAGGACCGGAAGGGGGTGTTGGTCTCACATGATCCTCCCTCCCGCAATCTTCTCGGAGGACTTCGGTCTCTTGAACCCGAAGATCCCGTGGGTAAAGTCGACTTGCTCGTAAATCGTGTGTGGTATCTCTGCGAGGAAGACTGGCTCGAGTTTATAAGCGTAGACGATGGCGCTATAGACCGACTCGAAGATGAGTGATGCTCCCATAATACTTTTCTGGAGGGTTTCTGCATTGATGACGGAATCGAGCTCAAGTCTGTTCCGAAGGTAACTAGAACCTCCTCGTCCGGCGTGGCTCGTCTGGCGTGTGTCGACAAGGTGAACTCCGACCACCACTGTCGCATGGGTTTGCTTTTCTTGAGCCACTTCGGTGTCATTAAGTCAAGTGAACGGGGCCTGTTTCGTTGCTCGGTTTTATTGCGGGTCTGGTACAGCCGGTTGAATGTCGGCATGCAGGCGCATATCAAGCCTATGGAGACTTCGGCGGTCCTGATACACAAGGTAAGCAAGGACTTCTGTGAGTGATCCATGGCAGGGGAAGGGGGTATGTCGCACCCAAGTAGATTGAACCTGACAAAGTCCACCGTCTGGTCGTCAGATTGTTGCAGTTGGATAACAAGGTACATCCTAATGAAACTTGCCACGGTAGCCACACCACCCGCGCCCAGTAGCAGGTAGATCTTCGCTTTCTGTTTGAACGACATGCTGACAGCCCTGATGACAGGCACCGGTGCTAGCAAGACAGCAAGGTCTGTGACTGCGCTGACGACAGTGTCGGCCACGAAGATTGCTCTCTGGTGGAAACAGTGGGACGGGATGGAGGCATCCCAGAAACCGCGGATGGGTCGACAGATGTTGATTTTGATGATCAGTACCGGAAGATAGTATGCTGCCATCGCCGCAATGAAGGTGTACCCAAAGATGACAAAGCCGCGGTTGATATTGAAGACGCGGATCACGACTAGGAGGAGTGTAACTTTGACGAACCAGGCGTTCGGTCCGTATACGAGAGTATCTGCGTAGAGAGCCTGTGGTTTGTATCGTACGTCAGAATAGGCTCACCGATGTAGCCTTGATGCTTGCAAAGTAGACGACGAGGATGTTGTACCTTGAGATAATTCTCGAACTCCGTTGCCGAGATCTCCCAGGAGTGATAGCCTCCGCCAAACCTGTTCACTTGAAATGATCAGCCCAGATTCCGCATCTCAATAATAGGGTTCGTGACGGCATACTCATGAATGCAGTGCAACTGTATAAGATACTGAGGATCTATACAAAAAAGTCAGCTTGAGTCCCTGGGTTTCTCCCTCTCTTCAGTCATGGGTGTTATACAAAAGCGATGAGACAACACCCTGTCCTTTGGTCAGTCTTGAATCTTGAATTTCAACTCGGTCGAGCAGAGCTTAACTTACAATCATCAATTAGAAATGGCGGAGTGATCCGCCACCGTGTCCAGAGTCTTAGCCCAACGACAGGGGCAATCAAGGTGACAGCCAGGATCTGGGATACCAGGTTGATCGTATGAAGAACATCCTCAGGATGTTCGAAGTTGGGTACTCGGCCTGGGGGAGGTGGCGTTCCACCTTGCACAGACTGCTGAGTGGACATCTTCGCGGTCTGCGAAGGGGAAGGGAAAGTTGGGTTCCCGAGTTCAAAATGTTTATACCTGGCGAGAAACTTATCAGACGTGGCCGGAACGGCTCAGTCTCAAAGATAAAGCAGCTCATGTTGGGTAAAGATGCACCGGGTCTGCAAGAGCTTCGAACCTTCGGACTCGGACACGATCGTACGGAGGGAGGTCGATTCGTCCATTCAGATTGCGACTCATGCTCTACATATCGACTCGCGCTGTCAAGCAGTAGTGGCGCTCGTAAGCGCCTACTCCAAACCATATACCAAGCTGTGGACATTGAAACACCCGCACTGGCACTGACGCCGAGTCATCGTCACGCCCCAGCTTTGTTTTGAGTATGCCTCAGGGACCTCCAAGTGCTACCTGATGTTCTAGAACTCGCACGACCCGAAAGCTCAGCGTCTTCGGAAGATTTGTCAGTCATTTGCATATGGATGCGATCGGATTAGGTAGACTCTAATTTGAAGTAGTGCACAATGATCAACGAACACCCTAATTACCCACGAACTCGGAAGGAGAGGGGGTTTCCGACATGCTGATGCTATACGACGGCCAGCCTTTCGCCTGCACATTCGCATATTGACAGCATGTCAATATAATGGCATTAGAGTTTTTGTAAGGAAGGGGTCATAGGTGCACGGGCTATCAAAATATGCTAAGATGCTATATGTGGATACATACTTTACTATATCAGGGTGAACTACTGCATCACCTCTCCGATACATTGATTCAAACTATGGATGCCAGTGCGTGTTCTTCGTTGCCCGATTTCGACTCTTTGGAAGGCACCTGGGAAAAAGAAGTCCCGGCGTCTCTTGAAAAGTCCACACTCAACCTTGCCGTTTGGGGGTAGGGCAATCTCAATGTGCGTAGTATCGACAAATCTGAGTCGTCCCAGTCCCCCTCCCATGTGCGACAGGTGTCCATGGTCGAATCGTGGAGTTTGTGCATCCTCTTTAGGAAGCTCTTCTTCCTGTGCAGCTGCTCCGCGGCCTCTTGCCGCTGGCGCACTTCCTGTTGGGCCCCGGACTGTTGCTCCTCTTTGTGGATAAAGAGCGTTCGGAAGGACACAACGCAGGCGATGACATAGGCTGCGTAGATGATGATGCTGTGAGCAAAGACGGCTGCACGGAGCTTCGTGTGGATGGGTAGAACTTACAAACGGTGAACTCGACATAGAACCAAAAGAGAATCCAGGTCACATTGACTTCTTCCCCGCTACCCCCATTGATTGACTTATACTGCGGACTAAATATGCTGCCGCGGACAATGGTGACGGCAATCGTGACGCCGACGAGACCAAATACTGCTCCGAGAACAAGTTTCTTGTGCAGACTGACTTTGACGTTCCATAGGATGAAAATCGGAAAACAGAGAACTAAGTCCTTTATATTAACCAAGTACCAGGGTACCATAACGACTAGAGCATGACTTACTAGTGACATCGGATAGAATATCCAGCACTGCGGTCATGATGACATGAGTATACGACTCGCGAGTATACTCCGCTGTACTGCACTCCACGAAAACAGTTTCCTCATCCCCGAACATGCAAGGATATTGTAGAAGCCCAAAGCAGGCGACGCCACAGCCAACACTAAAGACGAAGACAATGGCCCAAAAGATCCGGTATGCCCTGATTTGGTGGCCGAGACGGTAGAAAAAGAACAGGAAGTTGAGCTTGATGAGCCAAATGCCAGCCAAGCTCAAAATTGACATAGCACCGAAAGCCTTGAGACCATGCAGCGAATCGGCAAAGAAGTTGGGCCCAATGGGTGCCCCGTGTTCCACTGCGATCATGGCGTATAAGTCTCCGAGATAGAGCTGCCCCATAACGGCGATACCGAGGTGGCATGCTAGGGCAACGACCATGAGCCAGTCTTCGAATAGGAATCGCCGGGAACATAAGTAGCAGATGGAGGCACGGGACGCGAAGGCGAGTAGACAGAGAGCGAAGAATATCCACTGGATCACCTGTGATGGAGAGAATCAGTTTCGTCGACTTTCGCGGCGTTGGTGACAGTGCAAGTGGCCGAGTGCAAAGTGGACTTACATGATACCCAGACAGGGTAATTAGTTTCCCGGTTGTTGCTGCAAATTGAAGAGCCATGGTGGGTAGGTGATTAATTTTCAAAATAAAGCTTGGGATAGTATGACGGCGCTTTGGATCCTGTTGCTGCTTGGATGTTTGACTACAAGTCCAGGCTTCAAGAGCGGACCAGGCACTGTGGTTTTGTATTTTCCTGGGCTCGGTTTACCTACGGCTCCCAGCTAGAAAGAATTGTGATCCGAGTACCAAGTAAGCCCAAATGCAACCCTGAGAAGTAATTGTCTAGCATTCTTCACAGAGCATCGCCCCGTGAAGCTCAGCCGCTTCGCCCATGTCAGGATTTAGAAGCGCCCATGTGATCCTCTCGATGGAGCCGGTGGGTCAAGCCCTCCAGCATATGCACACCTGATCTAATTTTGTCATTGACTCCGCCTGGGGGCTAAGAACAAGAACGGCTTCCATTGACCTAACAAGGCACGTCCAGCTGCAGTACTGCGCAGCAGGTCCACACGTTTCTCCACGGCGTGTAGAGAAAGAAACATGGACCGATTCCCAGACTGGCCGACTATCCTTTTTTTTTCTTTCCTTTTTTTTTTTTCCTGTAGAAAAATTGTCGAGTACCCACTCAGGTAGGTAAGGTGAGTGCCGATACAGCGTGCAGTTCAATATTTCTGTTGGCCGCCCGCGAGAAAGACAGCTTTGCCATTCAATTTGGAGGTGAGCCCAGCCATAAATCGTCAACAGGCGTCTGCTATTCCAGATCAGGCTGGCGGGGGCGGTCGGTTTACGGATACAGGCGTTCATTATGGAGCCCACGGCTATATTCCTCCAACCACAGCAGCAGTATTCGACTACCCCGGTCGCGCAATTTGGCACTGCCAACCAACGTGCATGAGAAAATGTGCCAGCTGGAGAGAATGGCCAGATCACGTTGAGGCAAGTGAGAATCTATAGTATCAACTGGATCTGTGTCTAGAGCCCGAACACAACTTCGTCTTCCCTCGGCATCTCTCGATTTCTCCTCAGGCTTAGCAACTGAATACTTCCCGCACACTTTTCCCAGCTTGAGTTACAACCTGCCACAATCGTAGAGTAAACACCTCTCTGTGCATCCTCAACACAGCTCAGTCCGCGAATCATCATGTTAGCCCTGGCTGGAGCTTTGGGAGGCCTAATAACGGTGACCTACATCTTCCTCTGGGCACTCCTTCACCTCACCCAACTTGCAAACGAGCCGCCGACCGTCAGCGCGTCTATCCCCTTTATAGGACCGATACTTGGAATGATCAGGCACAAGTCCCGGTTTCACGCCCACGTCAGAGACAAACTCGGCCACCCTATTTACACCCTCCGCCTTCCGGGGGTCCGGATGTACGTGGTCAACGCGCCAACCCTCATCCCCGCGCTGCAACGGCTATACAGGACCCTCAGCTTTGCTGCAATCGAGGCTCAAGCTGCGACAGGCATCTTCTTGATCAGTAAACCCGCCAAGGATGTCATACGACACGGCCTGATGGAAGACGACAGTTACACCGGAACATTTGCTGCTGCGCTCTATCCGGCTCTGAAGCCAGGTGCCAACCTGGATGATATGAACAGGATTGCGGTGCGAACCATTGCGTCTTCCCTGGAAAAGCTTCAAGCGGACGGCTCGCAGACCCGTAACCTGTTTGACTGGGTTCGCGATAATATCGTCTTGGCATCTTCAGATGCTGTGTACGGCCCACACAACCCACTCCGCGATCCTGAAGTCCTGCAGTCATGGTAGTAAGTAGGATCGATTACCCCAGCTCACTGTAATTCTCCTCACACAGCGCTACAACTCTGAGGAAGACTTGTAAAAGCACGTGTTAACATATACAGTCACTTTGAGCCGAAAATTCTCACGTTCGCCCTGGGGCTGTTCCCGCGATTCTTTGCCAGGGACGCTTTCAAAGGCCGCCAGCGCGTAACAGAAGCGTTCATCAAGTACTTCAAGGCCGGGCACCACGAACAAGGCTCGGCTCTGGTCCAAGCCCGATACCAGCACAGCTCGAGCTTCGGACTTACCCCTGAGGACATCGCCGGCGCCGAAGTGGGCGGTCTGTTTGCCGTCGTTGGCAGCACAGTGCCCGCGTGCTTCTGGTTGCTGTACCATCTGTATTCAGACCCAGATTTGCTCGAAGAGTGTAGGGCGGAGGTCTCGGCACTTGTGGAAGAGGACCGTCAGCAGCAAAATCTTTCGACCATCGACATCACGTCCGTCAAGAGCAAATGCCCGGTGCTGCTCTCGACGCTCCAGGAGGTCTTGCGATACCGACACATCAGCGTGTCCGCCCGTGTGGTGCTCAAGGATGAGCAGATACTCGACAACAAATACCAGTTCAAGAAGGGCAGCACGCTCATGATTCCCGTGGCCGTGATCCATTCGGACCCGGAAGCTTGGGGTCCCACCGTTGCTGCATTCGACCACCGACGCTTTCTCCCGGAGGAACAGACTGGCAACAGCCACGGCAGCATAAGCAAAGGAGGCCCAAAAAAGAAGGCAATCCCGAGGAGCGCGTATCGCCCTTTCGGTGGGGGTCATGTCCTGTGTCCTGGTAGACACTTTGCTACCACCGAAATGCTAGCGTTTGCGGCGCTGATGATTTTGCGATTTGATATCGTTCCTGCAGCGGGAAGAACTTGGAAGGCTCCCACCATTGAGCAGTCGCCAGCGACGGCGGCGTTTCCAGTCCCTGACGACCCGATACCAGCGGAAATCTCGCCGAGAGATCGCAGTCGGAAGTGGCGCGTAGAGCTTGTAGAATCAGATCGTGCTATGGGTATTGTGACGGAGGATATGGATGCTTAGGCATAGACAGAGGACAGGCCGCTGAATGGACTCTGGAAACAAAGGCTGTGGGAATAGAAACAGCTACCGCGCCTCTGGTGCTAAAATAGATTAGAGAAAGGTCTTTTATGCGCTTCGTAATCCATACTAGCTTCTCCCTTACATAATAATACTAAGGTTATAATCGTTTACATATTTGTTTATATCTATATTCGTTTATCTTCCTCTACCGTCCTTTATTATAGTTTATTATTGCTATATTTTCTCTTAATCCGTATAAGGAGAGTCTTTACTCTTGTAGATAGTTGCTGATTTTAGGCTGTTAATATAGCTAGTATAGTAGTTTAAGAGTGTTCTTATTATATGCTAAAGTATTTATATACTATAAGCTACTAAGAAGTAAGCTTTATAAAGATAATAAAACTTATATAAATCTTTTAATCTTCTTTAGTAGTAGTAACTAAGTATTTGATTATAATTTTTATAGCATAGCATAGTATAGTATAGTATAGTAGCACTCTAGTCTTTTATCTTTGTAATCATATATACGATAGGTCTATGCAGGTAAGGTGCAAGAGCCCACGTTATGCAAATGACAGGTTCCTCCTGATGAGTTAGCTGACGTGTTCACAGCAGCTTCGAGGAACCACGTTTCCTGCTACATCACTGCATCATGAGGCTTTCTTTGTCCTCGAACCTCTTGCGCGGGGTAGTACAGTAGCAACAGCCCTAAAGATAAATCCGGAGGATGGAGCGTGTGGTGGGCATGGCGTGTCAATTTTCCTTTGGCTGTTGACCGGTGACGACCGGACCCATGCATAAAGAACTGCAATTATTGGTTTTGTGCGAGCACAAAACAAACGTATCATTTCGAGGCTACTATGATAAGCCAACCGCAGATGCAGGGTCATATTACCTCTATCTGTATTGGGGATTCTGCATGTGGGATAAGTCACTGTGCTATATACTGTGAAAGGATTACTCTACATAAGCCAGGGTATATTATGAGCTCACCGGCCAGCTATGTCTGCACGCAATCTCGGATCCTAGGACTTTTTGGTGGTAAACCATCAAGATTCCGTGAAGGAAACCCGGAGAAAGGCAACTGCATATGCCATTGTCATGAGATGCTTCACAGAGTAGCTGCGCTTGATCAACATGTCGTCAATACACACGTATAGAGTCTGATGGACAAATAGGTTGCTTGCCCCGTGATGAAGTCCGAAAATATGAAGATCCGGGTGCCAGAAAATAGGTATAGAACGAGCTGTCCCGAGGAGTTGGGAAAATGCTCCGGCCAAGATACAGTCCTTTGGGAAGCCAAACGCTGGCGCGGCCCACAGGGTGGATGCTCCTCTAAGAAATGTGGATGGATGGCTCAGCCAACCACTCGTCAAGACGTTTTTGAAGTGTATGCAGATTTGGAGAAGTTTCCTGTATGCTTGACGACCGAGCCCTCAATGGAGGGAGGGCACTAAAGCTTGCGTTCCCTGAGGATTAGACAGTGCGTGTATTATAATCCCTGGATAACTGTACCGTAGTAGGTTGGCGACTTACTCAGCGCAATAAGAGGTGCAGCACCCAGAGGTACGAACCCAGAAGTACGAACCCAGAAATATCGTCTCTAGAAAGTCCGAAGATCGGCAGACATCTCCTACTGCTAATCATCCAGGGATTCTACGGTACCCGTACACATTTTTACACCGAGAATTTCTCCCCTGCAGAGCTCGAGCGAACTGCACTCGACGGAATCAACACTTAAGCAACTCAAGCCCAGAAACCAAGAGCAAGAGGCTTGACATCCTTGGTTCTAAAATTTGTGTGCTCTGCCCGGAAAGACGGAAAGATGAATGATCCGACACACTTGGAGCGCGTTGGTCCGAAAGGTTGGATACGCTACGTTTTCCCGTTCCAGCTGTCAGACGATTATGATATCAATGAGATCTCTCGGATCTTTCAAGTTGGCTATGATTCTGCCAAAAAACGAATCCCAGCCATGGGAAGCGAGGCTGTTCCAGCCCCTGAAATCAGTCGTATGCATACTTATCCTGCCTACCATCATCCACTAGCTAACAGCGTACTACAGAGGCTGGTGTGCTCAAAATGCAGAACATACCCGAGGGAGATATCGAGCTGTTCACTGTCGAAGATCTCCGTGAAACATATCCGATGACGTTTGCCGAGCTTAAGTCCAAAAAATTCCCCATATCGGCCTTTAAATCCACCAAGATCTCTCCACGTTCCGTGTGGGCCATGCCAGGGGATAGGCTTCCCCTTTCTCAAGTTCGGCTGAGTTTCATTCATGGTGGTGTTGTCATGGGGTGGAATGTTTTCCACCAGTTCGGAGACAGCACCTCGTGGTATGCCTGGGCCCAAGTATGGGCAGAAGAATGCAGGCGGGCTCAAGGGCTCGAGATCTCGAACCCTATTCATTTCCCCGAGGAGGTGTTTTCTCACAGAGAACAAATCCGGAAGCCATCTGGGAGGAATGCCGGACGGATCGAGGATCATCCTGAACTTCTTGTCTTGCCTTGTAGGTTCTTTATCTTTTGACACGTTTTTTGACATCCTTGAGGCTGACTGCGCGACATGGAAGTTACGCCGGACACCATGCCACCCAAACTATTGTCGGATACGCACCGCGCCCAGGTCTTCCACTTCTCCCCAGAGGCCCTCGTGGCCCTGAAAGCAGAGGCTGGACCGGGGAACGTCACCAATCCTGCTCCATCTGACCCCACATACATTTCCACCAACGACGCCGTCTCTGCCCTTCTCTGGCGAACCGTCATGGCGGTTCAGAATCCTATTGAGACTCTCGGTGATGCTGACCCTAACTCACACTTCGGTATTGCGGTCGACGGACGCTTGAGGACTGATCCACCGGTGCACCCCCGTACCCAAGGGTGTTGGTTAACATATGTTGGCGTGGATATCCCTATCCGCAGAATGCTGACAGGCAGCTTGGCAGACATCGCTATCGAAATCCGCAAGGCCGTTATTAGGGCAGATAAGAACTGGACAGATGATATGGTCACCTTGGTCGATAGAGTCGAAGATGCAAACCGAGTGATTGCGAAGGCATTTACTGATGTGCCGGGCTTTTTTTGTTGTCAGACATCGGTGAGCCGTTCTCGTCAATTTCAAGGCACTTCGTATCTCCAGTTCCCTCTCCCGTCCTCTGCTTTCCGGCAGTGGCTTGCTCAGGATTCGCAGTCGACTCCTCAATTTCCCAGCCTCCGAGCGTATACGCCGAAACGCAATTTTGGCATGGCTGACAACTCTCCAGTGGATCAATTTTCATGCATACGACTTGAACTGGGGAAAGGCTCTCGGCGAGAAGATCCAGGCCATGAGATCACCCGATGTCGGTGTGGTCAATGGTCTCCAAGTCGTACTGCCTGCCCCGCCGGAAGGGGGTCTCGAGGTGATTATCGGCGTGGAACAGAACTGTATGCATAAATTGCTGCACGAGCCATTGTGGAACAAGTATGTTGTGTCACGTTAGCCTATGTGTACTTAGACCGTCAGGAAAAGTTGAGTAAGGTGGGAGTTGGTAGTGGATCCGACGTATACTTTGTGGGTGCGGAATCCACGGAGGGATAAATATGCGGCGGCCTCAGGGTCCTCCATTTACCGAACCCGCAGCGGGCAAAAGTGGTTCTGTTGATTGCACAGATACTTGATTGGATTATTCACGGACGTTCCCAGGGAAATTCACATTCACTTGACCTCTAGCCTGGCTAGAAAGATGCTTCTAGTTATGATTGTTTTTTAAGCCGCTACTATAGCTATAAAAGCTGAATCAGTTTCCTTCATACAATAGAAGATACTTAAACGCCTAGCACCTGGTATTACACAGTGCCATTACACTAATAGAGCAAAACAATATTAAAAATATCAGTGCATGGAGGACGTGCCAAAGTAAGTTCAAATAAAAAAGTGAGTCCATTGGGGCGTCACTTGTACCCTGCGCATATGGAAAGAGTTGAGAGCTGCTGGAAGGTCTTGACCATAGTACCTCGAAGAACTTGCCACGGCGCTCCTTTCTGGGCCATATTGCTCCGAAGCAAATCACAGCTCATTTGTGGTGTTTTCGACTAATAAGTCGAAGACCTGACGTTGACTTGAGCGCTCGCCGATGACTCAGCCCCTAACCCTGTCTCCAACGAGGCGAGACTCGGCCTATCTATCCCGCTGCCCGTCTGTTTTCACTTGCGACCAACAACCAACCCTAGGTGCGCACCATGAAAACGCCGACACAAAGGAGCTTTGCTAGAAGAGGAACAAAAACACCTTGCATTTCTTTCCGGCGTAGCTTCAACCCGGCCATGCGCCGTGCAACGATCAGCATCAGCCACAGCGCCTCATCTCCGACCACAGCTCATCATCAGGGCTGCTCACCATGTCCGAGGAGCTCGCGGACGAAGTCGAGGCCATCAACGCCATTTATGGAGACGGCAGTCTGGTGCAAGCCGGAGAAGACTCGGACATCTACATCCTGTCTCTCCCGGAAGAGACAGTATCCTTACGCCTTCAGTTTCCACCGGACTACCCGGCCGTGCCACCCAGCGTGATCGGCACAAACAGCTCCGGGGGGAAACGCGGCGTAGGCGCCCGCGACCTGGAGATCTTTCGCAATGCATTGGGGAACATCTATCAACCTGGAATGGTCTGCCTCTTCGACGCCATCGAAGAGCTGAAGCGTCTCCAGGAGGAAGCTGGTCTCGCCCGGGAATCGTCGCCCGAAGGCGAAGTGGCCGACAAGGAAAGACAGACGGTGGCCCATCCCGTGGCAGCAGACGACCTCGGCCCCGAACCCCCGTGGGTCCTCTCAGACCCCGTCACAGAACTGAAGTCGGTCTTCGTCGCTCGTTGCGCCCTAGCCACCTCGCCTGACCAGGCAGGTCGGTACGTTCAGCACTTGCTGGCAAGCGACAAGCGTGTTCGGACCGCGACGCACAACATCACCGCTTGGCGCATAAGAGGGCCCAACGGCACATCATTTCAGGACTGCGATGATGACGGAGAGACTGCAGCGGGAGGCCGTCTCCTCCATCTGATGCAGCTCATGGACCTCTGGGACACGATGGTGGTCGTCACGCGATGGTACGGGGGCCAGAAGCTCGGGCCTAGGAGGTTCGCGCTCATCAACACCGTTGCACGCGATGCCTTCGTCAGAGCGGGCCTGGTGGAAGAGCCAGCAGCGGGAAAGAAGAAGGGTAGTGGGAAATGAGGAGGAGAATTCTCAGATCAGTCTGCCAATTCGAGCATGTCGATTCTTCGACCCATATGCCGCAGCTCTCGCCTGCGCGAATTCCCGAGAGTACCACTCGCTCTCCTTTCAAATTTTGAGACCGACTGTTTCTGAGAAAGCCAAATGTTCGTCATCTGATCCTACTAAGAAAAAAAGAAAGAAAAAAACCAAAAAAACCACGCCGGACAATGCAAACATGGGGGAATTTTTTTTGCCCGATCTCAACCCATCAACATGCCAAACTGCTCAGCCAACCGATGACTCTTCTTGAGAGACCAACCTAGAGGAAACGAGATTGTGTTGTTTGAGTTCGACTGAATCGAACTAATTTCCTAGGATGTCCTGCCATTTGCCCTCAGCCCTGTTTGACCAACAAAGGGTTCAGCGTGTCCAATGCCTTGTCCGCATGCTCGCTCGATAAGATCACCGCACCGGTTTTAGCCGTGGAGAGATACGAGAGCTCAGCATTCTGCTCCATGACCATCTCCTCCACGAGCTTGCCGGCAACACCTGCAACAATGCCGGTTGCTTCGAAAGGGAGATCGACCAGGTCGAGAAAGATAGGTGTCAGATCGGCTTCCGTTGGTCCTATCAACGAATCGCCAAAGGTGTCTAGCAGACACTTGTCGAGGAGTAATGACGGCTCGTCTTCCTCGGTCAAAGTTACCGACAAGAATCGGGGCTGGCTGACCAACGACGCGATAAGGCTGGTGTAGAACTTGGTGTCCACCTTGTCGACCCAGGTCTTGCGATGGTGACCGTTCCCGCTGTGCGATCTTGCCGGTCTCGCGTAATCGTCTTCGTGCCAGACGTCTTTTCCGGAGCAGTGGATCAGGCGGAGATCGGGCTCGATGTTAGGGACGACGTTGTGCTTCTTCAGCAGCTTGAACGTCCGCACTGAGACTGCCATTAGCAGGGGACAATCATAGGAGAGCTTGCCACCAGACGCACCTTGCAACTCGGCAGCATTCGACGGCGGGGGTGTGGACGGTGGTGCATCGCTCTCATAGCTCAGGCGGCGGCTGTGCGATAGGGCACCAGGGGATACGAAGGAATCATGGCTGTTTTCTGGGCACTCGAATCCTCTCGAAAGGAGTGCATGAACCACGCTTTGCCGGTCTCTGCTCGGTACTATGATGAAGTCGGAATAATATGTGGTGATGAAGAAGATGGGGATGCCGGCAAGCGCAAGTGGTGAGGTGAGATCAACCACTCGGGACCCAGCCTCCATGCCCGGTGATGATACTCGCACGGCAACATAGGACTCTTTTGATACCGAAACGCTTTTTGCAGCGTCTTTCGGTAGCTGCTTTATGATGGGCACGAAGATTTTTTTCGCCCAAGCATCGTGGCATACTATTGAGCACTCGAGCGGTGTCACGCTGATGTTCAGGAAGCCATGCTTCTGATCCAGGGTAAGACCATCGAGCTCATCGTCGACGGAGCTGCCATTTTCCAGGCTCGGAGGGAGAAGGATCCGGAGGATTGGTTGCAGGAATTGTGAGTAAAGGCTGAGAGGGACATGTATCAGACTGAGTGTTTCGCCCTGAGGAGGAAATGTCAGTAGGGACTTGCACCCGCTTCTTCCTTCCCACGCAACTGGTATCTCATAAACGACGGCATCATGCTCATGTTGACATTTGCATCCTCACCCCTCACCCCTTCGTCGACGTAACTGGTCTCACTGCCGAGAAG